>PVIY010008787.1:0-75345 GCA_004026745.1 Myrmecophaga tridactyla | reverse complement strand
CTTTCACTTATCTTACCTAGGGTTTTGTTGCTAGATGAGTTTGTTGTCTATCTGTTCTTTGACCTTCAGTTCAGCTTTTTCTGGGCCTCTAGCTTAAGTTTTGTTTAACAGAGGGTAATTTTTCAGTTCTTGTTTTCTTGTTGTGTTTGTAAGGTGCCTTTTCCCTCCCCACCCTTAGGAGGGTCTACATAGGTATTACACCAGCCGGATTTTCCCAGACTAAGCTGGCCTCCTACCAGGGGGAAGGAGTCACCTGCGTCAGTTTTCCCTGAGGGTGAGACCCGGCAGGTTGAAACACTTTCCTGTGAAGTCTCTGGGCTCTGTTTTTCTTATCCTGCCCAGTATGTGGCGCTTGTCTGCCTGCGGGTCCCACCAGCAAAAGATGTCGTGTCTCCTTTAACTTTGGAAGGCTCTCCCTGCTGGGGGCGTGGTCGAGTCAGAGGAGAGGTTGTAGGCTGGTTTTAATGGCTTCAATTTGCCAAGCCCTGGGGTCTGAGTTCCTTTAGAGAGGGATTCCACCTCAGTTGGGCTTCACCCCTCCCCTGGGGAAGGCTCAGGTGGAAGACAACCCTGAAAGCAGTGTGTTTCTGCCTATGCGTGGGGCAGTTGCAGCCCGAGAAGTCCCGCCGCTGAATCCAGAGGCTGCCAAGTCTCTGTAGAAACAGCCACGAAAACCCCCGTTTTGTCCCCTTTCCTCTTTTTCGGTTAGCCCAATAAGCGACTTCTGACTTGCCTAGTTTCGCGTGAGCTGGGGGCCTATTTTTAGTAATCAGAATTTGTTTATTAATGCCACAATTGTCGCTTGGTTGGACTCAGTCCCCGCTACTCTTTCCTTTCCCTCCGAGAAGCCGACTATGGGGGAGGGGTGCCGGGCACCGGCTGCCACGGCTTGGGGAACTCACGGATCCGGAGAGTTGCCGTCGGTCTAGCTGCTCCAGACCTGGGCACACTGTTTGTCCGGTCACTATCGTGGTTCCGGGAGCTGTTCTGTACTGTTTCTGGTTATCTAGTAGTTGTTCTGGAGGATGAACTAAAACGCGCACATTGCTAAGCCGCCATCTTGGCCCCTCCCTCCAGCATTTGATTTTGAGGAGTTCCCATTTATCTGTTTTTCCTTCTGTTGCCTGTGCTTTAAATGTAAAGTTTAGAAAGCTACCTTCTATTACTAGGTCTTGAAGATGTTTCCCTACATTTTCTTCTAGAAGCTTTGCTTTATTGAGCTAGTTCTGATATTTAGGTGTTTGATCCACTTTGAGTTAATTTTTGTGTAGGGTGTAAGATAATGGTCCTCTTTTTTTCTTTTGGCTATTGATTTTCAGTTCTTCCGTGCCCAATTATTGAAAAGACTATTCTGTCCCAGTTCAGAAAATTTGGGGGTTATATTAGTTAGGGTCCTCTAGAGAAACAGAATCAACAGGGAGCACTTGCAAATATAAAATTTATTAAAGTGTCTCATATGACTGCGGGAATGCAGAGTCCAAAATCCGCAGGGCAGGCTGTGAAGCCGACAATTCCGATGGAAGGTCTGGACGAACTCCCCAGGAGGGGCTCACCAGCTGAGACAGGAAGAGACTGTCTCTTCTGAATCCTCCTTAAAAGGCTTCCAGTGATCAGATTAAGCATTACTTATTGCAGAAGACACTCCCCTTTGGCTGATTACAAACGGAATCAGCTATGGATGCATCTGACATGCTCATGATTTAATTCTATGAAATGTCCTCATCGCACCAGACAGGCCAGCAGTTGCCCAACCAGACAAACAGGTACCACCACTTGGCCAAGTTGACACAAGAACCTGACCATGACAGAGACCTTGTCAAAAATTAGTTGCCCATAGATTTGGTGGTCTGTTTCTGCCCTCTTGATTCAATTCCATTGGTCAATGCTTCTGTCTTTGTGCCAGGACCATGCTGTTTTGACCACTGTGGCTTTATAGTAGGTTTTAAAGTCAGGAAATTTCAATCCTCCCACTTCATTCTTGCTTTTTAGGATGCTTTTAGCTATTTGGGGTCTGTTTCCCTTCTAGATGAATTTGGTAGTTAGCTTTTCCAAGTCTTCAAAGTAGATTGTTGGTATTTTGATTGGTAATGTGTTGAATCTGGAGATCAGTTTTGGGAGAATTGACGTCTTAACTATATTTAGCCTTCCTATCCATGAGCAGGGAATATCTTTCCACCTATTTAGATCTCCTTTGAGTTCTTTTAAAAACTTCTTTTTAGCAGTGTTATGTAGTTTTGTATGTACAGGTCCTTTACATCCCTAGTTAGGTTGATTCCTAAATAATTTTTTTTTTTTTTTTTTTTTGCATAGGCTGGCACCGGGAATCAAACCCAAGTCTCCAGAATGGCAGGCTAGAACTCTGCCACTGATTCATCATGGCCTGCCCAAGTACTTTGTTCTTTTAGTTGCTATTTTGAATGGAATTTTTTCCTTAACTGACTCCTCAGCTAGGTCATTGCTTGTGTGTAGAAATAGTACTGATTTTTGCACATTAATTTTATATCCTGTCACCTTGGCTGTATTTGTTTATTAACTCAAAAAACTTAGCTGTAGATTTCTCAGGATCTTCCAAGTATAGTATTATATTGTCTGTAAATAATGAGAGTTTTACTTCTTCCTTTCCAATTTGGATGCCTTTTATTTCTTTGTCCTGCTTGATTATTCTAGATAGAACTTCTAGCACAATAATGAGTAATGGTGGTGACAGTGGGCATCCTTGTCTTGTACCTGATCTTAGGGGGAAAGCTTTCAGTCTCTCTCCATTGAGTACGATGCTGGCTATCTGTTTTTCATTTATTCCCTTTATCATATTGAGGTAGTTATCTGTGATTCCTATCTTTTGGAGTGTTTATGTCAGAAAAGGATGCTGAATTTTGTCAAATGCTTTTTCAGCATCAAACGAGATGATCATGTGATTTTTTTCCTTTGGATTTATTAACGTGCTGTATTACGTTAATTGATTTTCATGTGTTGAACCGTCCTTGCATTCCTGGTATAAACCCCACTTGCTTATGGTGTATAATTCTTTTAGTGTATCATTGGATTCGATTTGCTAATATTTTATTGAGAAATTTTGCATCTATGTTCATTAGGGAGATTGGTCTGTAGTTTTCCTTTTTTATAGCATCTTTAACTGGTTTTGGTATTAAAATGATATTAGCTTCATAAAATGAGTTTGGTAGAGTTCCTTTTTCCTCAGTTTTCTGAAAAAGTTTGAGCAGGATTGGTGTTAGTTCTTTATGGAATGTTTGATGAAATTCCCCTGTGAAGTCACCTGGCCCTGTGCTTTTCATTGTAGGCAGATTTTTGATGACTGATTGAATCTCTTTACTTGTGATTGGTTTGTTAAGATCTTCTAATTCTTCTTGAGTCAGTGTAGCTTGTATGTGTGTCTCCAAGAATTTGTTGATTTCATCTGAGTTGTCTAGTTTGTTGAAGTGTAGTTGTTCATTGTGTCCTCTTATGATTTCTTTTATTTCTTTAGGGTCTGTCGTAATGTACCCCTTCTCATTTCTGATTTTGTTTATTTGCGTCCCCTCTCTTTTTTTCTTTATCAGTATTGCTAGTGGCCCATCAATTTTATTGGTTTTTCTCAAAGAACCAACTTTTGGTTTTATTGATTCTTTCTATTGTTCTTTTGTTCTCCCATTCATTTATCTCTGCTTTAATCTTTGTATTTCTCTTCTATTTGCTTTGGGGGTAGTTTGCTGTCCTTTCTCAAGTTCCTTCAGATTTTTGTGCTTTCTTGTTTTTTAATATGGGCATTTAGGGCAATAAATTTCCCTCTCAGCCCAGCCTTTGCCACATCCCATAAGTTCTAATAAGTAGTATTCTCATTATCATTCATCTCCAGATAGCTACTGATTTCTCTAGCAGTTTCTTCTTTGCCCCACTAGTTTTTTAAGAGTGTGTCATTTAATCTCCATTTATCTGTGAATGTTCTCCTTCTTTGGTGGTTATTGAAATCCAGCTTCATGCCATTGTGATCAGAGAAAGTACTTTTAATAATTTCAGTGTTTTTAAATTTATAAAGACCTGTTTTGTGCCCAAGCATATGATCTATCCTTGAGAATATTCCATGCCCAGTATATTGGTATATGTATACCAGAATGTATAATTTGTGCTTTGGGATGCAGTGACCTATACATACCTGTTAGGTCTATTTCGTTTATCAAGTTCTTTAACTTCTCTATTTCCTTGTCAAGCGTCTGTCTGGTTGTTGTATCTATAGAGGAGAGTGGTGTATTGAAGTGTCCTACTATTATTGTTGAAGCATATATTGCTGTCTTCAGTTTTGCCAATGTCTGTCTCATGTACTTTGGTGCTCCTTGATCGGGAGCATAAAGATTTATGATATATTTTCTTGGTGGATTGACCCTTTAATTAGTATATAGTGTCTTTCTTTGTCTCTTATGATGTCTTTACATTTAAAATCTGTTCTGTCTGATATTAGTGTAGCTGCTCCTGGTTTCTTTTGGTTAAAACTTGCGTGAGGATCTTTTTCTGTCCTTTCACTTTCAATCTATTTGTATCCTTGTGTCTAAGATGAGTCTCTTGTAAGCAGCATACAGCTGGATTATGTTTTCTAATCCATTCTGCCAATCTTTATCTTTTAATTGGTTGGTTTAGTCCGTTAACATTCAAAGGTATTACTGAAAAGGTATTCCTTGATTACACAATCTTATCTTTTCAGTTTTATTTGTCAGAGCTATATATTCTTATCCTCTTTCTCTTTGTATTCTTTAAATTACCCTTACTGGTACTTTTCAATTCTGTGCCCTCCTCCAGACCTCCCTCTCCTGTCTTTTTTTCAGTCGTCAGAACTCCTAAAAATATGACTAAAAGTATTTGTCGTAGAACAACTCAGTCTCTTGTTGACAGATTCTTTCAGGGGTTCTGTGTCTGTGAAAACTTTAATCTCTCCCTCAATTTTGAAGGTCTGTTTGGCTGGGTACAGAATTCTTCACTGAAAGTCTTTCTCTTTCAGGATCTTGAATATGCAATACTACTGCCTTCTTGCCTTCAGGGTGCTACTTGAGTAGTCTGAACTCAGTCTTATTTGATTTCCCTTGTATGTAGTAAATTGTTTTTCTCTTGCTGGTTTCAGGATTTTCTACTTCTCTTCAACATTTGACAGACTGATTAGTATTTGCCTTGGGGAAGGCCTATTTGGATTTATTTTGTTTGGAGTCCATTGGGCTTCTTTGAGTTGTATATTTATATCCTTTATGAAGATTGGGAAGTTTTCCCCTATTATATCCTCAGTTACTCTTCCTTGCCCTTTACTCCTCTCTTCTCTTTCTGGGACAGCAATGATTCTTATATTTCTGCACTTTGTTGTGTCTATCATTTCCACGAATTCCAATTCAATTTTTCCGTCTTTTTTTGCCATTTGCCATTTTGAGCCTTTGAAGTCAATTATCCTGTCCTCTATATCATTATTGTTTCTTCTGTCTCTTCTAATCTGGTGTTGTCTGCCTCAAGTATGTTTTTTAGTTGGTCAACAAAGTCTTTAATCTCTGTGATATCTTCTATTTTTCTATTTATTCTTTCAACTTCCTCTTTATGCTCTTCTCCTGTCTTCTTGATCTCCTTTATGTCATTTGCTATCCCACTTATTAAGTAGAGTTGTATGAACATCTTTGATTAGTTATTCCAGTGCCTGTATCTCCTCTGGTGTTTGAATTTGATCATTAAGCCGGGCTTTATCTGTCTACATTGTCATATATTTAGTGATCTTCTCCTGTCTTTGTGGCATGTAAATATCTTGATTGATTTACTTTGGGAGTTGATTTCTTTCAGTATTCTAAGGCCTTGTGTTTGCAGGATGGTTGTAGTGCAAGTTGCAGGGTACGGGGTGGGGAACTCTGTGGGGTGTTTTGTTTCAGGGCAGGTGTAGGCTCAGGTTCGGGATGTTATGCTGATTTATGAACGTTGGTGTCCAGCAGCCAGGGAAGATGCAGCTATGTGGGTGCACCGGTCTGGGGGGCGTAACCCTGGTTTGCTCTGGTCTAAGGCACAGGGCCATTTGTGTGCATGGGCAGAGCTGTGGTAGCATGTCAGCGTTATGTCTTTGTGAATTGGGGGCAGTTGTGACCCGTCTGTACAGGTCTGCACTTTCTCAGAGCTGGGAAGTGAGGCTGAGGGCCGTATACATGCGCAGTTCTAGGACTGCTGTAACGTGCTGTTCCCAGAGGTGAATGACATGATTTGGACCCGTACACATGCGCGGACCTGGGAGTGCCATAAACGGATGTGCTGAGCCCGGGGGTGGGATGGGGTGAGACTATGGATGGGGGGGCGGATGTAGCCTAAGTATGGAGGTTAGTGTTCACAACCTTTATGTGCTGGCAACAGCCTGCAGGGAACAGAAAGGGGGAGATAGTGTTCGGGAGGGGTACAGAGAGGTGGGTTGGGCTGCACTTGGAGTCGGGGTGGGGGGCAGGTATGTGCACTGGGGGCTGGTGGGGTGGGGGCATGTGGAGTGCGGGGAATGGGAGTGGGTAACAGGGTCCGGGTACATGGGTGTGGGGTTAGTCACCAGTCACGGCTGAGCTGGCGAGGGTAGTGTGCCCACGGAACGCCACTTGGCTTCCTTCCTGCTCCTGGGCTCTGTGGCTCTGTGCCTCTGTGCCTCCATGCTGGGCTCCAGCTTTCTGCCTCTCGGTTCTTGGCCTCTGCAACCAGGGCTGCCCATGTGGTACAGAAGGCTCTCCCAGGTCAGCCGCACTCCTGAATTGCCGCCTTGGTCACTCTCCCGTCCCTTGTCTAACTTCTCTGTGGAGCAGGTCTAATCTTGAGCCAGTTTGTTCGGGCATCTTCCCGGAAGTCCCCAAAACATTGCCATTTGTGACGAGATTTTCTGAGATGGAGAAAATAACTGTTGATAAAGTTTCAGAAGAAACCAAGTTTAATCTTCCTTTAAATTATTGATGATTACAATCTATTAAAATAGTACAAAAAAAAAACCTTTGTGCCTTTATGATCCCAGAATTAGGTTCTAGGTCCAGATAGTTATAAGATTTGCATATAGTTTTATGCCTGCAAGGTATTTGAAACTTGTAAGGGGATCACCCTCATGTTACAGGACATCTGCTGTCCTCAGTTCCTATGACAAGTCCCCTCACTGTTACAACTGAAAATGTCCTCACAAATTTTCAGTATGACCCTATTCATCATCATCACACTGAATTCTCTAAACCTTGCGTGTGTTTATTTTACACTAAAAGGGAAGCTCTTTAATGCCTGATATAGTGCTTAAAACATCTGAACTTCAGGATGAATCCCTTTAGTGGAATTCTGAATTTAGAAAGTTCTGAAAACTGAACATTTCTCTCCACTAATTCATTTGTTGGCAAAAACTCACCTAACTTTGAAATGATGTGAAGCTGTTTTGGTATTTATTTATATTATTTTCTCATTTAGAGTGAATATTTGTACATTTTAATTCCTGCAGAAATGTTATGTGTTTGAATATGGGGTATTCTCCCATATTCCACTTAGGTGGGTTTTTTTCCTTTTTTCTTTTGTCTAATATTTTGTACTTAACGAAAAATCTCACTTTTTGTGGAGCATAACCCACCCGCCAACAGAAAGTTCTTAAATATTTGCAGTATATAGTGAATAATTGTAAACTAAGCCCTAATGTAACCAGCCTCAAAGTCAAGAAAAAGAACATCATCAACACTTCAAAAGACCTAGTATTTCCTTATTCAGGTACAATGCATGCCTTTACCACTAGAGGTAACACTATCCTGACTTTAATGTAATCATTTTCTTGCTATTTTTCCTACCAAGATAGGCATCTCTAAAAATTATAGTTAAGTTTTCTACTTTTTGAGTTTCATATAAATGGGGCCATCTTTTTCTCTGTCCTCTTTCAATTAACATTATGCAGGTTTATTTTTTCACTATTATATTTTAGTATATCATTGTACAAATATACATTTTATTTCTTTATTCTACTCTCTCTTTTAACTTTTTTATAGTATAATATAACATATATACAAAGCAAAGAAAGAAAAAAATAATAGTTTTCAAAGTACTCTTTAACAAGTAGTTACAGGACAGATTCCAGTCTTTATTCTACTCTTAATGGACATTTGGGTTGTGTCCTGTTTTGAGCCATTGCGAAAAGTACCATCATGACATTTTCTTGATTTCTGTTTTTGCTCATGTTCACACATTTTTCTAGGACATCCGTGTCTCTATTTTCTGCCTGTCAGCTCTATTCTGAAGTTTCTTTCACCTCTGTTGTTTCTGTCATTTCTACTTAGGTTTTTTTTTTTAACGTTCAGTATATACTTCTTATAATCATTCTACTAAATGAGAATTTCTACATTCTGAAACATATCTGCTGTCTTGAAGAGTTTGGATAAGATATTGTGGATCTGTATTACCAGTGCATTTATCACAATCAATTTTTTCTTTGTTGTGAAAAATAACATATATATATATATATAAGTGATAAATTTCAAAGTGCATTGTAACAGTTAGTTGTAGAAGAGAGTTCAGAGTTTAGTATGGGTTAATTTCACAACTTTTACTTCTAGCTGTTCTAAGATACTGGGGACTAAAAGAAATATCAGTATAATGATTCAGCAGTTATACTCATTTGTTAAACTCTACCTTTTCTGTATAACTCCACCATCACCTTTGATCTTTCTCCCACTCTTTGGGGGTATTTGTGCTGTGCCCGTTCTAACTTTTTCATGTTGGAAGTGGCTGTCGATAATATGGGATAGCAGGATGGAACTAGTTGATGTTTTGGAGAGGCTGGCTCCTTCTGCATTTCAGTCCTTGTCTAGGGACTCATCTGGAGGTTGTAAGTTTCTGGAAAGTAACCCTAGTGCACTAAACCTTTGTAGAGTCTTATATAACACCCTAGGTATTCTTTAGGGTTGGCAGGAATGGTTTTGGTTGGGGTTTGGCAAGCTATGATAGTAGCAATGTCTAACTGAAGCTTGTGTAAGAGTGACCTCCAGAGTAGCCTCTCAACTCTATTTGAACTCTATCAGCCACCTATTTCCCCCCCCCCCCTTTGGTCAGGATGGCATTTTTGATCCCGCAGTGCTGGTGGTAGGCTTATCCCAGGGAGTCATCTCACATGCTGCCAGGGAGACTTTTCACCTCTGGAAGTCAGGTAGGGGGAGATGGCAGTAGTTTCATATGCAGAGTTGGGCTTAGAGAGAGAAAAGCCATATTTGAGCAACAAAAGAATTCCTCTGAAAGTAACTCTTAGGCATACATATCGGTAGGCTAAGATTCTCTGCTGCATACGTAAGCTTAACAAGAGCAACTCGGCACCATTTGTTGAAGAGACTCTTCTTTCTCAAATGAGACATTTTTACCCCCTTGTCAGAAAACAGTTGGCTGTAAATGCAAGGGCTGATTTCTGAGCTCTCACTTCAACTTTGTTGATCTGTGTTTGTCCTTGTGTCAGTACCATACTGTTTTGGTTACTGTGGCTTTGTAATAAATTTTATGATTGACAAGTGTGAATCCTCTTGCTTCATACTTGTTTAGGATGGCTTGTCTATTTGGGACCTCTTACCCTTACATGTAAATTTGATACTTTTTCTTTTCCATTTCTGCAAAGAAGGTTGTTGGGATTTTGATGGGATTGCTTTTAATCTATAAATGCTTTGGGTAGTCTTGATATTTTAATAATAATTAGGCTTCCAATCCATGAATGTAGAATATCCTTCCCGTTTATTTAGGTCTTTGATTTCTTTTACAATGTTTAGTAATTTTCTGTTTACTCATCTTTTACATACTTAGTTATATTTATTCCTAGATATTTAATTCTTTTAGTTGCTATTGTGAATGGACTTTCCCCCTGATTTTCCTCCTCAGAATGTTCATTCTCCTCTATTAGAAACTACTGATTTGGGCGGCTGCCGTGGCTCAGCAGGCAGAGCTCTGACCTGCCGTGCTGGAGGTCTGGAGTTGGATCCCTGGTGCCTCCTGCCCATATGCAAATTTAAAAAAAAAAAAAGAAAAAAAAAAAGGAAACTACTGATTTAGGGGTGATGATCTTGAACCCCACCACTTTCCTGAATTTATTTATTGGCTCTAGGAGCTTTGTTGTGGATGTTTCAAGATTTTCTGTATATAAGATAATGTCATCTTCAAATAAGAAAAGTTTTAATTGTTTTGAATTTAGATGTCATTTCTTTTCCTTGCTTACTTTCAGTACAGTGTTAAATAACAGTGATGACAGTGGGCATCCTTGTCTTGTTCCTTATATTAGAGGGAAAGCTTTCTGTCTTTATCCATTGAGGGTGATATTAGTGTGTGCTTTTTATGTATGCTCTTTATCAAATTGAGGAAATGTCCTTCTGTTCCTGGTTTTCTAAGTGTTTTTATCAAGAAATAGTGCTGGATTTTGTCAAATGCCTTTTCTGTATCACCTGAGATGACGATATGGTGTAATGAATGACAATATGGTGTATTACATTTTCTTATGTTGTACCACCCTTGCATACCTGGGATAAATGCCACTTGATTATTGTGCATAATTCTTTTTCTCTGCCATTGGATTTGGTTTGCTTGTATTTTTGTATCTGTATTCACGATGGATATTGGTTTGTAGTTTTCTTTTCTCGTGGTATCTCTTTCTGGCTTTGGTATAATGATGTTGACTTCATAGAATGAGATAGACACAGTTTCCTCATCCTCAGGTTTTTGGAAGAGTTTGAACAATATTGTTGTTAATTAGGGTGTTTGGTAAAATTCACCAGTGATGCCATCTGGGTTTGGGCTTTTCTTTGCTGGGAGGTTTTGTGATGACTGATCCAATCTTTTTATTTGAAATTGGTCTGTTTAGGACTTCTGTTTCTTCTGAGTCAGTGTATGTAGTTTGGAATTGGCAAGAATGTGTACATTTCATAATGGTTTTCTAATTTGCCAGAGCATTCTTTTTAAATTATAAATTAGATCTCACTCTTCCCTTATTTAAAATCCCCTAATGATTTCTCATGATTTGAGTAAAAAGAGGGTTAACTGTCACAATTTGTAAGATCATACCTGATCTGGTTGAACTCTGACCTCACCTTATATGATTCTTTGTTCATTATGCTTGTGTAACATTGGCCTTTGTTTCCACCTCAAGGCCTTTAATGTGTTCTTCCCTTCCCCTTTAGTTGGAAAGCTCTTACTCAGATTTATTTGCAGCGGACTTGTTCTCATTTCAGATTCAACTTTCATTGAGGTTTCTTTTGGTCTCCTTACCTAATTTGCTTTTCTTCAGTTTCCTTTCTTCATAACATGTTTTTACTTTATGTCACCTCAGTCTGAATTTACTTCATTGTTTACTTGTTTATTGTCTTTCCCTCAATAGAATATATGTTGTTTGAATGCAGAGATTATGTCCATTTTGTTTGTTTGTTTTTTTTTTTGCCTGGGCAGGCACCATGAATTGAGCCCAGGTGAACTCAGGTCTTCAGCATGGCAGGCAAGAACTCTGCCACTGAGCCACCATCACACTGGCCAAGATCGTGTCCATTTTAATTCATTGATGTACTGCCTGAGCCTAGAGCTTACATAAACCTGTGGGTCAGATAGTGCCCTTGAAAACGTTTTCACCTAAAAATAAGTATCTCTATGATAACATAATATGTAAGGCTGTATCGATATGTTTTTTTTGTTTGAAAACACATGCATTACATTTAAAATTGAGAATCTTCTGTGAAATTGTTTAATGTATTTCTCCTAACAAGTGTGCCTTTAGATAATTACACCTTATCTGATTACCTGTGGCTGTGAAAATAAACCATCCCAAATTTAATGATGTAAAACAAGGGGAATCATTATTATTACCTTTTATAGTTCTGATGAGACTAAACTCAGCTAGTAGGTTTTTGCTCAGGATGTGGTTGCAGTTAGATGGTTGCCAGGGCTTCCTTACTCGCGTCTGGTGGTTGATGCTGCCTCTTGGCCAGGGCTGTCAGCCAGAGCACCTATGCATGGCCTCTATATATTACCTCAGTTTCTTTACAGCTGGTGACTTAGTTCATAGGGCAGGTAGCCTAAGAGAGAAATCTAAGTGGAAACTGTATCGTCCTGTTGCGCCTAGCTTCATAAGTCATGTAGTATCATATCTGCAGTATTCCATTTATAAGATGCAAGACCAGCCCTTATTCATATGAAGGGGGAAGGAATTTCTGCGTCAATTGGAAGAGTATTTAATAATTTGTGGAAATATTTTTAAATTGCCATAAATCTCATCTTAAAAAAACAAAAAAAGTAGAATCTCATTATATAAAGATTAAGTTTATAGTCGGTATATATGGAAGATGGCATGATGGAGATCATCATACAGTATTTTATTCAAGTTCTTGAAAAGTCCCTACTTCTTCCATTGAATACCAAATATTTAGCTTATGTTTAGTGCCTGTGCCGTATGAAAAATATTTTTTCTTTAAACTTTCGAGTAACACTTAGCAAGGTGAGATTATCAGACTTTGAGAAGCTTTATAGAAAAGAAAATTCACAAATTTATCCTACTCATTTCGAGATCCACATTTACTGAGTGGAGGATGAGGGGAGAAGAATCACCTGCAGTTTTCCCTGTATTTATTTAGCTTTCAGTTTTGTCCCTTTTATTTTTTTAAAAATTTTTATTTATTTATTTTATATGTGGAGAGCTTTGCCACTAAGCCACCATTGCCCGCCCTGTCCCTTTGCTTCTAAATATAATTTTATTTTTGACAGGGGATATATAAAGGAAATGAAGTAAATACATGAATGATATTCCATTTTTTCCCCACAAATCTTTGTTTCAAATAGAAAAGTAAATAGAGTCATGGATGAGAGGTCTCTTCTTTCCCTTTTATTCTAAAAATAATGAAATAAAGATTTCCTTTTTGGCAGTGTAAGTGATACTAACACTAAAAAACTAACATAATCTCTTCAGGAAATTTATGCTCATAGCATCTCCAATAAATAAGCATACAATAAAATCAACACAAAACAAAGCACCTATTGGGAAAATGTTAGCTATAACGTACGTTCAGAGGAACATGTTCTTTCGATAGATGTCAGTAGTAAGATTGTAAAACTCTTAGGTGGCCTTAATAGAAAGGGAGAAAATGAATATTCCATTTGAATGTTATATTAGTCTTTGTGTTAAACTTATGAGTAGTCTCAGAGCAAATAAAATAGCGGTATTCACTGTTTTTTTTTTTTTGGGTGCATGGTCTGGAATCGAACCCAGGTCTACCACATGGAAGGCAGGCATTCTAACCACTGACCGACTGTGCACCCTTCCCTTTGCTTTTCACATAAAGAAATTGAGGTTGAACATGTAACTTGCTTAGTATTGCAAAATGGTCAGTAGTTCCTATTTAAACCTTATTTCTGAAGCTACTTTCTTTTGTGTTGAACTGTATTGTTCCTTGAATTTTCAGTGACTTGTTGGTAGACTTTCAGTTATCTAGGGAGTACTTCTATTAAATGTACAGTGTCAATTATGTGGAGCATGCAGGCTTTAAAAAATCGTATTGACACATCTTCATTTTGCATCACATGCAACCCATCCCTCCCTCAGCTATATCCCAGACTCATGCAAAAACACAAGCCACATACAAATAAAGCTTTCCAGGAGTGGTCATTTCAGATAATTCACATATCCTAAGCTTTTCAGCTTTATTTTAAACTAGTCATATATTATTTTTCAAAAATCAAATTTAGTTGTTCTACCATTCAGAGAAGCACTGTATAAAGATTTTTCCTTTAGTATTTAGCATGATAAACTTCAGATGTTCCTTTTTTGAAGGCTGGATTCTCACATATTGAGTGGCTTCACTTTTGTTTCCTTGCTCTGGAGTAATTGAATCATTAAGAGAAGAGAACATCTACATCAAGTTAGGTAACGTAATACAGTATGAAAATTGCACTGTTATATGAAGACATTAAGGATTTTTCTTTAACCAGCCAGTGGGAGATATGGATAAGGAAACAATAGTTAGATGAACTAGAATCTAATCTGAACTCTGTTACTTAGTAGTTGCATAATCTTGGAAAAGTTGGCTTCATTTTCTTTTCTGTAAAGTATAGAGGGAAGACTGGCTGCAGAGATGTCATAAGGATTTAGTATATGAAGCTTTCTGGCTGTGGAGTGGTTGCTACACATGTGTTACGGGAACACAGACTGAGGCACAACAGAGATCGTTAGCAAGTGACCACTTAATTACTTCTACATCACAAGGGGTCCAAAAGAGCAGTGGAAGAGGTCCTGTCATGGCTAGTTGCCTAGGGAGGCCTGGTGCTTGGGTCAGAATTGGTGGGATACTAAACTTTCCTTCCAATCACAATCACATACACGCGTCAGCGCTGTTGTTTACACGAGATGAGATGCTACCATCACCTCTACCCATATCCAAACATTTACCATCAACCTTAGTAAAAAATTCTACACAAATTAGGCATCAGTTCCTCATTCTCTATCTTCATTCTATTTTCTGCTAACATATCCTAGATAGTAACTCCATAAGTTTGCTCATTATATTTAGTTCATAATAGTGAGATCATGCCGTATTTATCCTTTTGTGTCTGACTTATTTCACTTAACATAATGTTCTCCATGCTCATCCATGTTTTTGCATCAGGACTTCACTCCTTCTTACAACTGTGTAATATTCCATAGTAAGTATGTACCACATTTTGTTTATTCATTCATTTGTCGATGGACACTTGGGTACAAGTGTGAATAATGCCTCTATGAATATTGGCATGCAAATATCTGTTCCAGTCCCTGCTTTCAGTTTTTCTGGGTATAAACCCAGTAGTGAAATTGCTGCATCACATGGCAGTTTTATACTTAGCTTCCAGAGGAACTGTCTTCCACAGCGGCCGTACCATTTTACATTCTCAACAGCAGTGAATAAGTGTTCCTATTTCTTCATATCTTTTCCAACACTTGTAATTTTCTGTTTAATAGTGTCTATTCTAATATTTGTGAAATGATATTACATTGTGGTTTTGATTCGTGTTTCCCTAATAGCTAGTGAAATTGAACATCTTTTCATGTGCTTTTTTAAAAATGCAATTTTATTGCAGTACAGTCACATACCATACAAACCATCTGATGTATACAGTCATTGGCTCACAGTATCATCACACAGTCGTGCATACATCACCATGATGAGTTTTAGAACATTGTCATTATGCCAGAAAAGAAATAAAAAATAAAGCCCCGATCTTCCATGCCCCTACTGCCCCCCATTATTGACCCTTAGTATTGATGTGATACATTTGTTACTGTTGATGAAAGTTATTAAGACATTACTGTGATATTACTGTACAGCATGTGAAGCAGTCTAGTACTGGGCTTTTCTTTTTGGGAGGTTTTTGATGACTGATTCAATCTCTTTATTTGTGATTGGTTTGTTGAGGTCTTCTGTTTCTTCCAGAGTCAGTGTAGGTTTTTTCTTGTACTAGGAAGTTCTGCATTTCATCTTAGTTGTCTAGTTTTTTTGTCTAGTTGTCTGTCATTTCAGATTTTATTTGGATCTTTTCTCTTTTTTGTCTTTGTCAGTCTGGGTAGGTTTGTTGATTTTCTTGATCTTCTCAAAGACCAACTTTTGGTTTTGTTGATTCTGTTATTAGTCTCCATTTATTAATTTTGCTCTGATCTTTGTTATTTCTTTCCTTCTTGCTTTGGAATTAGTTTGCTTTTCTTTCTCCAGTTTCTGCAGTTGTTTAATCAGGCCATTGGCTTTAGCTCTTTCCTTCTTTTTAAATGTAGGCATTGAGAGCTGTAAATTTCCCTTTGCCACTGCCTTTGCTGCATCCCATAAGTTTTGATACATTGTGTTCTCGTTTTCATTCATCTCAAGATATTTACTGATATCTCTTGTAGTTTTTTCTGACACACTGATTATTGAAGAGCATGTTGCTTAACTTCCATATATTTGTGCATTTTCCAGTTCTCTTTTTGTTATTGATTTCTACCTCCATTTCATTATGATCAGAGAAAGTGCTTTGTATAATTTCAGTTTTTAAACATTTATTAAGACCTATTTTTCTGGGTGTGGGTTGTGGCAGTGCATGGTCTGGGAATAGAACCTGGGTCTCCTGCAGGGAAGGCAATTAAAACCTATTTTTGCCCTAGCATATGGTCTATCCTGGAGAATGTTCCATGAGCACTTTAGAGGAATATCTATCATGCTGTTTGGGAGTACATATAGGTCTAATTTATCATTTTATTTAGGTTCTCTGTTTATTTATTGATTGTATCTATTGAAGAGAATGGTTTGTCGGTCTCCCATTGTTATTGTGGAAAAGTCTATTATTCCCTTCAGTTTTGCCAGTGTTTGCCTCATTTATTTTGGGGCACCTTGATTAGGTGCATAAGTATTTATGATTGTTATTTCTTATTGATGAATTGCCCCTTCTATTAAAATATAGTATCCTTTTAGATCATGTAACATTTTTGCCTTTAAAATCTATTTTGTCTGATATTAGTATCGCTATCACAGCTTTTTTTTTTGATTATGGCTTTCGTGAAATATTTTTTCCCATCATTTCACTTTCAACCTATTTGTGTCTTTGGTTCTAAAATGAGTCTCTTGTAAACAGCATATAGATGGAACATATTTTTAGCCCATTTTGCCAATTTTTGTCTTTTGATTGGAGGGTTTAAGCCATTAGTATTCAATGTTACTACTGTAAATGCAGTACTTAACCTCAAGCAGTTTATCCTTTGACTTTTAGTTGTCAGATCTATTTTTTTTTCTCTTTTTATCCTATTGGTTACCCTTACTCATGTTCTTCATTTTTTACCATCTTCCTGTCTTTTCTTTTCCCCTGGTAGAATTGCCGTTAGCAGTTTTATAAGGTTAGTCTCTGGTTAATGAACTCTCTCAGCTTCTGTTTCTCTCTTTCTATTTTAAACTCTCCCTCTTCTTCTTTTTTTTTCCCACGGGCAGGCACTGGGAATCGAACCCAGGTCTCTAGCGTGGCAGGTGAGAACTCTGCTTGTTGAGACACCGTGGCCTGCCCTCTCCCTCATTTTTGAAGATCAGCTCATTCTTGCCTGGCAATTTTTTCTTTTCAGTATCTTAAATATAGTGCACCACTGCCCTCTCACCTTAATGGTGTCTAATGAAAAATCAGCACTTAGTATTATTTCGTTTCCCTTGTGTGTGGTGACTTGCTTTTCTCTTGCTGCTTCAGAGATTTCTCCTCTTTGACATTTGAAAGTCTGATTACTATGTGTCTTGGAGTGTGTCTATTTGGATGTATTCTGTTTGGAGTACTTTGGCTTTTTGGATTTGCATATTTATGTCTCTTAATAAGGGTTGGGAAAGTTTCATTTTTTCTTCAAATATCCTTCCTGGCCTTTTTCTCTTCTCTTCTACTGTGATACCCATGATGTGTATGTTTGTGTGTTTTGTGGTGTTAGTTATTTCCGTCAGACCCTGCACAAATTTTTCCTTTTTTTTTTTCTCTATTTGTTTTCTGTTTCATTTCGGTTGGTTTGTCTTCTAGCTCATTGATCCTTTCTTCTGCCTCTTCAGATCTGCTGTTGTGTGTCTTTAGTATATATTTTATTTTATCGTCAGTGTTTTTTATTTCTATAATGTTTGTTATTTTTCTATGTATTCTTTCAAATTCTTCTTTATGCTCTCTCATGTCTTCTTGATATCCTTTATCTCTTACACATTTTCTTTCATTTCTTTGAATTGATTCTGGAGATTTGTTTGCATATCTTTGATTAGTTCCAGATCCTGTGTCTCCTCTGACTTTTTGATTTTTACTTTGAGTGGGCTAATTCTTCTTGTGTTTTAATGTACCTTGCGAATTTTTGCTGCTATCTGGTCATCTAGTTGTCTTGATGGGGCTACTATGAATGTTGATTTCTCTCTTTTATCTATGCTTTTGCTTTTGCCTGCATTTGTGTCAGGGCACTTCTGTGACAGTTGTGCTGTCAGTATTTCTCAGCCAAAAGAGGTCCTCTTACCCATGCAGAGGGTGTAGACCTGCTCTCATGGGTCTGGGATAGAGTCTGGAGAGGCTCTGAAAAGCCCTGTTGTCTTTCTCTGCACTTTGCAGCCTTTCCAGCAGATGGCACTCTTGAGTTACTTAATAGTCCTCAGTAGCTGTTGACCTCCTGCAGCCCAGCTACTTCTGACCTGGTGGGGCTGAAACTGCGGGTTTCTTGTGCTCTCATTTCACTGGCCAAAATCTGACTCAGCGTTGGGGTGTGTCCCCCTCCATACCTGGGGCGGAATATTCCTACTCCCACCTGTCTACAGCTGTTCCCCAGGGAAGTATCAGACCTCCCACATCTGTTTCCCTCAAGGGTAGGGGGATGAACACCAAGAGGTATAGTTGCTGTCCACCTTTTTTCAGACCCTTCTGCCCTCACTGACCTGGACCTTGAAAGACCCTGTCCTCCAGGTCTCCACATAGTTAATCCAGACAGCTTCTTCCTGGCTACTTGGTGTTTTGCTGGAAGATTCTACCATTCCCTCTCTAATCCTCCACTTAGAAGCTCCTCCTGGGTGGCCTTTTTATATTCTGCTCTCCCCTGTGACTTGAATCCTGCCGTGCGTTTCTGTGGGCTTGGGTCTCTGTGTCTGGATGTACGTGGGGATGTTTCTCACTGCTGTGAGAGATTTTATAGTCTTTGTCCCCAGTGGGAGGTGGGAGGGATCCAGTGCCTACCACAAGATATTTTTTGGTGGGGGGAGGGCTGGTGCATGGTCTAGGAATCAAATCTACGTCTCCCGCATGGAAGGCGAGCATTCTACTGCTGAACCACCCATGCACCCCAAGGTGTACCACAAGATCTTTTTTGTTTTGTTTTGTTTGTTTTTAACATTTGTTCTCCCTATTATTTATTTTTATTCCATATGTTCAACTTGTCTGTTGACAAGGTAGATAAAAGGAGCATCAGACACAAGGTTTTCACAATCACACAGTCACATTGTGAAAGTTGTGTCATTATACAATCATCATCAAGAACCATGGCTACTGGAACACAGCTCCATATTTTCAGGCAGTTCCCTTCAGCCTCTCCACTACATCTTGAATAATTAGGTGATATCTACTTAATGCGTAAGAATAACGTCCAGGATAACCTCTTGACTCTGTTTGGAATCCCTCAGCCACTGACACTTTGTCTCATTTTACTCTTCCCCCTTTTGGTCGAGAAGGTTTTCTCAATCCCTTGATGCTGAATCTCAGCTCATTCTAGGATTTCTGTCCCACGTTGCCAGGAAGGTCCACACCCCCTGGGAGTCATGTCCCACGTAGACAGGGCGAGGGTGGTGAGTTTGCTTGTTGTGTTGGCTGGAGAGAGAGGCCACATCTGAGCAACAGAAGAGGTTCTCTTGGGGGTGACTCTTAGGCGTAATTTTAAGTAGGCTTGACCTATCCTTTGCTACCACAAGATCTTAAATATGCTTCTCTACATTTTCTTCTGGGAGTTTTATCATACTGGCTAGGTTAAGTTAGATAAACTGAGCAATGTACTCGGTAATAAAACATATATAAAATATAAAAATATGCTAATCCTCCAAACATTCCTATTAATGATAACGGTTAAGTCTAGTAAAAAACATAAATGAAAGTTTTTATAACTGATTATCTGATTTCAGAGAATCTGGCATTTAACTATGTTGCAACTTACAACCTCAGTATGTGGAAGAATTTGAATTTGTAGTGGCTTTGCTAATGTCAGTCAGTACATTTTTGTTAGTAAGTGTTGTTATGAATGAAAAAGACATAATTATTAGCTTCAAAGAGCTTATATTCTAGTTAGAATATACTTTATCAAGGTATAATGTAAGACCAGTAATCATAAAAGAGTGAAAATGCTAGAAGAATTTACAAAGCAGATAAAGAATAACCTAGGAAGACCTCAGAAAAGATGACACTTGTAAGACCTTTAAATGAAAAAATAGCATTTAGATAAATAGAACCTGAACTAGTTTTTCAAAAGCCATATTTTAACCTTGTATATTAACATATTCCTGGTATTATTTAGTACTTACAGATAATGTTGAAATATTTGAATATTTTTTCTGAATATAAATCTCTTAAATATTAAAACTGTAGACTGCATTTCAAACTTGGAACTCCTCTGACCTTAGAAGGTGGTGCTGAATTGGGTTGATTGATTCTAAGTGTATTATAAAGTAATTATTTGTGTGTTGCTGAGTATAAAATATATAAATGCCTGGTTGTGTTCCAAACCCAAGCATAAATTTCTTCCTTTTTCTATTATTTTTTAGTATCTCTGTCTCTTCTCGGCTTCATGAATACTGTTATTGGAAAGAAGTATGCATATTCAAAAAGCTTTGTGAATTTGTTGTCAGATTTGTTTTGGACTGTGTGCAGTCTGGATAAATACAAACCATGGGTAGAGTGGATATGGAGACTTGTAGAAAGTTTGAGGGAGTGAATCTTGTTTGAGTTAGTCATTGTTGACGTAAACCCTGAATGAATATGGATGGCTTATGGAGAGTTATAAAAGGCTTATAAAAGTGATTTCTGCCATTTATATAAAATGTAAATATAAATAAACCTATAGAGACGGGGAAAAAAGTGAATTCTTTCATAGCGTTGAGCAAAATTTAATAAGCCTTTTAATCAAATATTTCAAAAAAGAAAGCTTTTTTGTCAAACCGGGAGTTTATTCAAAACTAAAGTTCATATTTTTCCCTTTTAAAATAATGTGGTTTGTTAGTCTGCTCTTAATGTAAAGTTTTAAAAAGTTTTTCTTCATTATCCAAAGACTCTGTCTAGAAAACAGAAATTTTTACATCAGAATAATGTCCTTGTTAATGCTTATATTGTTCTTATCATCCTTTATTTCAGAAAGTAAGTCTTCTCACCTTTTTTTTTTCTTTCTTTTTTGCATGGGCAGGTACCGGGAATCAAACCCAGGTCTCCAGCATGGCAGGCAAGAACTTTGCCTGCTGAGCCACAGTGGCCAGCCCAAGTCTTCTCACATTTAAAAATTTTTATAAATTTTATATAAAAAAAAAAGGTACTTAAATAGTCTAACATATTGCATAGGAGATGTTTGGGAAGCATTACCAGGACTAAAAGGATTTTCTTTCTGATTGTAAGCTAAATTTGTATAAGTAAAATGTTATTTATGTAGTTTGAAATTGTATAAAATTCCTAAAAACTTGACAGTATTCTCACTGTCCACGTCCTGATACTAATCTGTATGATATTACCAAATGGTATGATGTTGTTAGTCATGGTTTTAGTTATTCTTAGAAAAAAGGTTAAAGATCATAGAAACAGCCAGATTTACTGCTTTGCTCTAATGCTGCTCTAAAAGTATATGTAGTCAGCTATAAATCAGAGCTTCATTTGTGACAAGGAGAGACTTTAAAAGAGAGGCTTGACAGATATATAAATTATATTTTGTCTGTTAATTAATATAACTATTAAAGGTGTATAGGTGAAACAAAACAAAACCTCTGCTATTGTTTGTCAGTATAAGGTACCTGCTCTGTATTTTAATAGCATTTTTATGTAGAATAATGAGTTGGCATGCAAGTAGTTCTCTTGTTGTTACATGCCTGTATTTAGGAAAAATTACACCCATTTTATAGAAAAATCCCAATATATGTAAGCCAGTAAACTCAAGCAATGTTAAGAAGATCAGTGTGAATGGAATAAGAAAGTCATATTTTCATAAATTATTGACTGGAAATCCTGATCATGAAGTCACAGGGAGAGCCAGTTCTTAGAGTTTTGGTCTGTAGAAGAACACTTTTAAGTAATTAAAAAAATTTTTAGCATCAGGCTGCTGAAGTGCTTGACAAAACTGAATGATTTCTAGCATTACTTGCAAGGAGGACAGATGTTCAACGTTCTAGGTCCCACTTGAGATGAATTGTTCTCAATGGCACTGCACACTCAGATAAAACCAGTTCTATTTGTGCATCTGCCAGGTCAAAGGTTTGTTTTAAAAGTGCTAGGAGACTTGCAGGGACAATGTGCTTATAAACAAAATCACATATCCCACTGGTCCATTTTTACCTCCCCAGGGTTCTACCAGTTTTGAGAAGATGATAAATTACGTTTTCTGTGCAATTGGATCTGGGTTTTCAGCTACTTAGATGACAGTAACCAATACCTATTCTGTGTTCTCTGCACCTTGATTTGCTATAACTTTGCTCGTCCCACTCCCTGTGATAATTTGCAGGAAAGCAAAGTAACTCCTCACCAACATTTGTTTTTCTAAAGCAGCAGACTTGTCTTTTTTTTCTACTAGAAAGAGCAACACTTCAAAAATTTGATGAAACAGGGACATGAACATATGTTATAAAAATGAAGGAACCTGTATTGTAAATTTGGCTGTAATCTGGTTGATAAGATGAATGAACTCAGGGAGGTCTTTTTGTTCACAGTATTTGAGCATAGGTATCAAGAGGATTAATTTGTTTATTGAGAGATTTGACAAATTTAGAAAACAGGTAAGTGATTCTGCTCCATATTTTTGCAGTAGAATGTTGCATTCCTCTGTAATCTAAGAAAGCCTTTAGTACACATGGAATGTATTGAGGTTCAACTGTGAAAAATTTTTCATATCTGACAACAGTTTAGAAGAACTCGAAGTCATGGATGTATGCTGGTAGGAACTAACTGCTGACATTACCAAAGTTTCCATCATATTTGCAAAGTGCTCACTTTTTTTATATGTATGTATTTCTGTTGACGTCTTCACACACATTCTGTACATGGTATACAGTCAGCGGGTCTGTATATCATCACATAGTTGTGTCTTCATTACCATGATCATTTTTTAGAACATTTGCATCACTCCAGAAAAATAAATAAAAAGGAAAAAAGTCATACATACCTTTATCCCTCCCCCTCATTGACCACTAGTATTTCCATCTACCCAATTTATTTTACCCCTTATACCCCCTATTTTTATTTACTTATTCTAACTTTTTATTGTATGTTATAACATGTGTGCAAAGGATAGAAATAAAAAAGCAGTAGTTTAAGGAACCATCAGACCATTTCCCTTGGCAGCTGTACCATACCCACCAGAAGTGAATAGGTGTTCCAGTTTCTCCATAGCTGCTTCAACATTTGTAGATTCCTGTTTGTTTAATAGCAGCCGTTCTTATAGGTGTGAGTTGGTATCTCTGTAGTCTTGATCTGCATTTTCCTTATAGCTAACGAAAAGAAGCATCTTTTTGTGTGTTTTTTAACCATCTATATTTCCTCTTCAGAAGAATCTCTATGCTTATTTTATAAATGGGTTGTTTGTTCTTTTATTGTTGAGTTGTGTGGTTTCTTTAGGTATGCAGGATATCAAGCCTTTGTCTAACATGTGATTTCCAAATATTTTTCCCATTGAGTTAGCTGCTTTATCAGAAAGTTAGCTTTCTGATAAAGATTTGGGGCACAAAAGCATTTAATTTTGAGGAGTTCCAATTTATCTATTTTTTTTCTATCATTGCTTGTGCTTTTGGTATAAAGTTTAGAAAGATACCTCCTATGACTAGGTTTTGAAGATGTTTCCCTATATTTTCTTTTAGGTGTTTAAGTACTGGTTCTTTAGGGCTTTGATTCACTTTGAGCTAATTTTTATATAGGATGTAAGGTAAGGGTCCTCATTCATTCCTTTGGCTATTAATATCCAGTTTTCTCAAGCTCATTTATTGAAAAGACTATTTTCTCCCAGTTCAGTGGATTTGGGGGCCCTGTCAAAGATCAGTTACCATAGATTTGGTGGCCCATTTCCACACCTAGATTAGATTCCATTGGTCAGTATTTCCGTCTTTGTACCAGTACCATGCTGTTTTGACCATTGTGGCTTTATAATAAGCTTTAAAATCGGAAAGTGTTAATCCTCCCACTTTCTTCTTCGTTTTTTAGGATATTTTTAGCTTTTCAATATCCCTTTCCCTTCCAGTGAATTTTATTATTAGCTTTATCAAGTCTTCAAAGTAGGTTGTTGAAATTTTAATTGATATTGCTTTGAATCTGTAGATGAATTTGAGTAGACTTGACATCTTAATGACATTCGACCTCCCTGTCTGTGAGCCCAGAATGTCTTTCAACCTATTTAGATCTAATTTGATTTCATTTAGCATCATTGTGTAGTTTTCTGTGTACATGTCCTTTACAATCCCTAGTTAGGATTATTCCTAGATACTTGATTCTTTTGGTTGCTATTTTGAATGGAATTTTTTCCCCTTAATTATCTCCTCAGTTAGGTCATTGCTTGTGTATAGGAAATATTACTGATTTGTGCACATTAATCTTGTATCCTGCCACTTTGCTGAATTTATTATTATTAGCTCAAGAAGCTTTGTCATAGATTTCTCAGGATTTCTGAAATATAGTATCAAGTCATCTGAAAATAACCAAAGTTTTACTTCTTCCTTCATGATTTGGATTTGTTAGTATTTTGTTGAGGATTTTTGCATCTGTATTCATTAGGGAGTTTGGCCTGTAGTTTTCCATTCTTATAGCATCTTTACCTGGTTTTGGTATTAGAGTGATGTTAGTTTCATAAACTGAATTAGGTAGTGCTCCTTTTTCCTCAATTTTTTTGTAAAAATTTCATTAGAATTGCTATTAGTTCTTTTTGGAATGTTTGAAAAAATTCTCCTGTGAAACCATCTGGCCCAGGGTTTTCTTTGTAGAAGATTTGTTTTAATTTTTTTTTAATTAAAAAACTCTTATTGATGTATTATGTATTCACATACCATGTAATCATCCAAAGTGTACAGTGGTTCACAGTATCATATAGATGTGCATTTATTATCAGAATTGACTTTTTTAATGAAAAATAACATGTATACAAAAAAGCAATAAATTTCAAAGTATATCTGAACAATTAGTTGTAGAACAGATTTCAGAGTTTGTTATGGGTGACAGTTCCACAATTTTAGATTTTTACTTTTAGCTGCTCTTAGATACTGTAGTCTAAGAGAAATATCAATATATTGATTCAGTAATCATACTCATTATTAAAACCCTACCTTCTCTGTATAACTCCACTATCACTTATGATCTTTCTCCACTCTTCAGGGGTATTTGTGCTAGGTCCATTCTAACTTTTTCATGTTGGAAGGGGCTGTCGGTAATATGGGATAGGGGATGGAAGTAGCTGATGTTCTGGAGAGGCTGGGTCCACTGTATTTCAGGACTAGCTGGGGGTTGTAGGTTTCTAGAAAGTTACCCTTGAACCTTTGTAGAATCTTATATAATGACCTAGGTGTTCTTTAGGATTGACCATGATTTTGGTTGGGGTTTGGCAGGCTATGATAGGTAGCAATGTCTAACTGAAGCTTGTGTAAGAGTGACCTCCAGAGTAATCTCTCGACTATTTGAACTCTGTCAGCCACAGATACCTTATTTGTTCCTTTCCCGCATTTGGTCAGGATGGCATTGTTGATCCCATGGTGCGAGGGCCAGGCCCATCCCTGGCACATCTCCCACGCTGCCAGGGAGACTTTGAACCCTGGATGCTATGTCCCACGCAGGGGGTAGTGGAATGATTTCACTTGCAGAGTTGGCCTTTGAGAGAGAGAGGCCACACCTGAGTAACAAATGAGATGCTCTGAAAGTAACTCTTAGCCATACGCATAGGTAGGCTAAGCTTCTCCCCCTACATGCATAAACTTCACAAGAGCAAGCCTCAAGATCAAAGACTTGGACCATTGATTTGGGTGTCCCTAATGTTTGACACAGTATCAGGGGTTTATTCAAGGGTAAAGTTTAATAAGTCCATGTTTATTCTCCCATCCTCAAGGGACTTTGTCAGTATTTTTTGATTATGTTCTTAATATGCTCTGGGATGTACCCAGGCATTATGTTATCCTATACAGAATTAAAGTCCCTCATTCTTATTCTGGGTTCCCTGTATGAGGAGTGTTTAAATGATCTGTCCAGACAGGTTGAGTTAGATTATGTGCTACAGAAGATTTAGGTTCTTGGCAAACTATACCTTTCTTCTTTGGTTTCAAAGAGTAGATGAGGTTCTGAAAAATAGACAGTGTCTTCCTTAACCTTGTGTTCTAGTTTGCTAGCTGCCAGAATGCAACACACCAGAGACGGATTGGGTTTTAATAAGAAGTGATTTATTTCGTTAGTTCTTCAGAGGAAAGGCAGCTAACTTTCAGCTGAGGTTCTTTCTTACACGGGAAGGCACAGGGTGATCTCTGCTGGCCTCCTCTCCAGGCCTCTGGGTTCCAACAACTTTCCCCAGGGTGATTTCTGCATCTTCAAAGGCCTGGGCTGAGCTGCAAGTGCTGAGAGGTATGCTGAGCTACTTGGGCTGTGCTACATTGGTCTCTCATTTAAGCACCAGCCGATTAAATCAAACATCATTCATTGCAGCAGGCACGCCTCTTAGCTGACTGCGGATGTAATCAACAGCAGATGAGGTTCACATGCCATGGCTCATGTCCACAGCAATAGAACTAAGCACCTTTGCCTAGCCAAGTTGACAACTTAATCTAACTACCACACCGTGTATTATGAATTACCTTATCCTGACCCAATCAGCTTCGTTCTTACCCTTAAATACCAGGTTATACATATATACAAAAGCCTCTCAAAATCCAGAAATAATAATTACCACTCTGGACTGAAGTTGTCTGCTATAAGAGCTTACAGTTTAGGCCCATGTTCTCTTGTAAGTATTTTTTAAATGAGACCATAAAATTGCTCTTTAGTTTCTGGCTTATTTTGCCTCACCAAACATCTGACAGGTTCATTCATAACTTTGCATGCCTCACAGCTTCCTTCCTTTTTGTAGCAGCACAATATTTGATTGTATGTATTCACCATTGTTCACCAATCTACTTTTCAGTTAGTGCATCCTTCAGCTACCTATGTTCATTGGACATCATGTATGATGTTCAGAGTCAACAGTCCATCAACACTGTCAATTTTAGATAATTTCATTGTTCCCAAGAGAAAGATAACCAGTAAACACACCCTCATGAAATAGAAAATCCAAACCTCCTCTAAATTCTTGTCCTCCCCCCCATTATTTATCCCTTGTGGTGTTGTGGTATTGTTGATGTTTTTCTGTTAAATATAGCCCAAAGTATGCAATAGCAGTTTTTCTCCCATACTCTGAAGTTACACACTCTTTGTATGACATTCATACCTTTGCAGTAGTTTATGCAATAACTTATTTATATTTGTAGTGTTAATTGGTAAGACACGTGGGTCTATACAACCCCTTTCAGTCATGTTCACCTTCAGTATGGTAATATTACTTATAGATCCACTAGTGAACCGCCCTCACTTTTATATTCACCCTTAAATTTAAGCTCAATTTCATTAGCTAACTGTTCACCCATTTCTCGCTTCTGTGTATCTCTATGTTGCCTATATTCTGTATTGTAAACCTCTGAGTTTACCATTACTAAGGTCATAAGGGCGAAATCATACAGTGTCTATCTTTTGTGTCTGGCTTATTTCATTCAGCATTATGTCTTCAAGGCTCATCCATCTCACCATGTGTTTCAGGATGTCATTTCGTCTTACTGCTGTATAATATTCCATTGTATGTATATACCACATTTTGTTAATAGACTTGTCTGTTGAATGGGCACTTTGATTGTTTCCAGCTTTTGGTGATTGTGACCAATGTTTCTATGAACATCAGTGTGCAGTTGTCTGTTTGTGTCACTGCTTTCAGCTCTTCTGGATATATACAAATTAGTGGTATTGCCAGGTCACAGGACAACTTGATATTTAGTTTTTTTTTAAGAAACTGCCAGACTGTCTTCTATAGCCATTGTACCATTATATATTCCCACCAGCAGTCCATAAGTGTCCCAATTTCTCCACATCCTCCCCAACATTTGTAGTTTCCTGTTTGTTTAATAGCAGCCATTCTTATAGGTGTGAGGTGGTATTTCATTGTAGTCTTGATCTGCATTTCCTTTATGGCTAATGAAAATGAGCGTCTCTTCACGTGCTTTTGAGCCATCTGTATTTGCTCTTCAGAAAGATGTCTATTTACATTGTTAGCCCATTTTATAATTGACTTGTTCTTTCTTTTGTTGTTGTGTTGTATGATTTCTTTATGTATACAGGATATCAACCCTTTATCTGATGTGTGATTCCAAATATTTTCTCCCATTGAATTGGCTGCCTCGTCACCTTTTTGACAGAAGTCTTTTGAGGCACAAAAGCATTTGCTTTTGAGGAGTTTCCATTTGTCAATTTTTTTCTTTTGTTACTTGTCCTTTAGGTATAAGGTTTGGGAAGCTATGCCCCATTACTTGGTTTTGAAGATGTTTCCCTACATTTTCTTCTACAAACTTTCTGGTAGCAGATCTTGTATTCATGTGTTTGCTCCAAATTGAGTTAATTTTTGTATAGGCTGTAAGGTAAGGGTCCTCCTTCGTTCTTTCGATTATTGATACTCAGTTCTCCCATACCCATTTATTGGAAAGACTGTTTTGTCTGTTTCAGTGGATTTGGGGGCCTTGTTGGAGATCAGGTGACCATAGATTTGGAGGTCTCTTTCTGCACTCTCAATTCTATTCCATTGGTCAGTGCTTCTGTCTTTGTGTCAGTACTGTGGTGTTTGGGCCACTGTGATTTTATAATTTTTAAAATCAGGAAGTGTTAATCCTCCCACTTTGTAGTTTTTTGGAATGTTTTTAGCTATTCGGGTTCTCTTTCCTTTTGAAATGAATTTGGTGACCAACTTTTCCAAGTCTTCAGAGTAGTTTGTTGGATTTTGATTGGTATTGCATTGAATCTGTACATCAGTTTGGGTAGAATTGACATCTTAACTACATATAACTGTCCTGTCTATAAGCAGGGAATGTCTTTCCACCTATTTAGATTTTCCTTGATTTCTTTTAGCAGTGTTATATAATTTTCTGTGTACAGGTCCTTTATATCCCTAATTAAATTCATTCTCAGATACTTGATTCTTGTAGTTGCTTTTGAATGGAATTTTTTTCCTTTATTGACTCCTCGGTTAGGTCATTGCTTGTGTATAGAAACATTACTGATTTTTGCCCATTAATTTTATGTTCTGCCACCTTAACTGAATTTGTTTTTAGCTGAAGTAACTTTGTCATAAATTTCTCAGGATTTTCCTAGTATAGTATCATGTCATCTGTAAATAATGAAAGTATTATTTCTTCCTTTCCAATTTGGATGCCTTCTATTTCTTTTTCCTGCCTGATTGCTTATCTGGAACTTCTAGAAGTGTTGAATAATAGTGGCGACAGAGGGCATATTTCTTGAGAATTGACATCTTAACTATATTTAGCCTTCCTTCCATGAGCAGGGAATGTCTTTCCACCTATTTAGAGCTCCGTTGATTTCTTTTAGCAATGTTATGTCGTTTTCTGTGTTCAAGTCCTTTACATCTCTAGTTAAGTTCATTCCAAAGTATTTGATTCTTTTTGCTATTTTGAATAGAATTTTTTCCTTAACTGACTCCTCAGCTAGGTCATTGCTTATGCATAGAAATGTTACTGATTTCTGTGCATTAATTTTATATCTTGCCACCTTGTTGAATTTGTTTTTTCGCTCAGATAACTTTGCTGTAGATTTCTCAGGATCTTCCAAGTATAGTATGTCATCTGCAAATAATGAGAGTTTTACTTCTAACTTTCCAATTTGGATGCCTTTCATTTCTTTGTCTTGCTTGATTGCTTTAGTTAGAACCTCTAGCACAGTGTTGAATAATAGTGGTGACAGTGGATATCCTTGTCTTGTACCTGATCTTAGGGGGATGGCTTACAGTCTCTCTCCATTGAGTACAATGCTGGCTATCAGTTTGTCATAAATTCCCTTTATCATACTGAGATAGTTACCTTTGATCCCTGTCTTTTGGAGTGTTTATATCAGAAAAGGATGCTGAATTTTGTCAAATGCTTTTTCAGCGTCAATTGAGATCATCTTGTGGTATTTCCCTTTCGATTTATTAACGTGTTGTGTTACATTAATTGATTTTCTTGTGTTGAATTATCCTTGCATTCCTGGTATAAACCCCACTTGGTCATGATGTATAATTCTTTTAACATTTTGTTAGATTTGATTTGCTAATATTTTATTGAGAATTTTTACATCTGTGTTCATTAGGGAGATTGGTCTGTAGTTTTCCTTCCTTATAACATCTTTACCCAGTTTTGGTATTATTTTATACTAGCTTCATAAAATGAGTTACATAGCTTCCTCTTCCTCAATTTTTTTGAAAAGTTTGAGCAGGATTGGTGTTAGTTCTTTAAGAAATGTTTGATAAAATTCCCCTGTGAAGCCACCTGGCCCTGGGCTTTTCTTTGCAGGCAGATTTTTGATGACTGATTGAATCTCTTTACTTGTAATTGTTTTGTTGACATCTTCTATTTCTTCCTGAGTCAGTGTAGCTTGTTTGTGTGTCTCCAGGAATTTGTTGATTTCATCTAAGTTGTCTAGTTTGTTGGCGTATAGTTGTTCATAGTATCCTCTTATGATTTCTTTTATTTCTTCAGGGGCTGTGATAATGTACCCTTTCTCATTTCTGATTTTATTTATATGCATTCTCTTTTTTTCTTTGTCAGTCTTGCTAGTGACCCATCAATTTTATTGATTTTCTCAAAGAACCAACTTTTGGTTTTATTGATTCTTTCAATTATTCTTTTGTTCTTGCATTCATTTATTTCTGCTTTAGTCTTTGTATTTCTCTTCTGTTTGCTTTGGGGTTAGTTTGCTGTTCTTTCTCAAGTTCCTCCAGGTTTCCTGTTAAATCCTCGATTTTTGCTCTTGCTTGTTTTTTAATATAGGCATTGAGGGCAATAAATTTCCCTCTCAGCCCAGCCTTTGCCGCATCCTGTAAGTTCTGATAAGTTATGTTCTCATTTTCATTCATTTCCAGATAGCTACTGATTTCTCTAGCAACTTCTTCTTTGCCCCACTGGTTGTTTAAGAGTGTTATTTAATCTCCATATATTTGTGAATGTTCTCTTTCTTTGGTGTTTATTGAGATCCAGTGTGCTTTGAATAATTTCAGTATTTTTAAATTCATAAAGATCTGTTTTGTGCCCAAGCATATGATCTATCCTTGAGAATGTTCCATGCCCAGTAGAGAAGAATGTGTAACTTGTGCTGTGAGGTACAGTGACCTATACATGTCTTTTAGGTCTGATTCATTTATCAAGTTCTTTAACTTCTTTATTTCCTTGTTGAACTTCTGTGTGGTTGTTTTATTTACAGAGGAGAGTGGTATATTGAAGTCTCTTAGTATTATTGTTGAAACATATATTGCTCCCTTCAGTTTTGCCAATGTCTGTCTTATGTACTTTGGTGCTCCTTGAGTGGGAGCATAAAGATTTATGATTGTTATATTTTCTTGGTCAGTTGACCCTTTAATTAGTATATAGTGTCCTCCTTTGTCTCTTATGTTGTACTTACATTTAAAGTCTGTTTTGTCTGATATTAGTATAGCTACTCCTGCTTTCTTTTAGTTACAACTTGTGTGAAAATCTTTTTCCATCCTTTCACTTTCAATCTATTTGTATCCTTGTGTCTAAGATGAGTCTCTTGTAAGCAGTATACAGCTGGATTATGTTTCTTAATCTGTTCTGCCAATCTGTATCTTTTAATTGGTTGGTTTAGACCGTTAACATTCAAAGTTATTACTGAAAAGGCCTTTCTTGATTACACCATCTTATCTTTTTTATTTTATTTGTCAGGTCTACATATTCTTTTCTCTCTTTCTCTTTGTGTTCTTTAAAACTCCCTTACTGGTACTTTTCAATTTTGTGCCCTCCTCCAGACCTCCCTCTCCTTCCTATCTTTTCTTTTTCAGCTGGCAGAACTCCTTTTGGTATTTCTTGTAGGGTCGGTCTCTTGTTGACAGATTCTTTCAGGAGTTCTGTGTCTGTGAAAACTTTAATCTCTGCCTCCATTTTGAAGGACGATTTGGCTGGACACAGAATTCTTGACTGGAATTCTTTCTCTTTCAGAATCTTGAATATGTCATAGCACTGCCTTCTTGCCTCCAGGGTGATAGTTGAGTAGTCTCAGTCTTATGTGGTTTCCCTTGTAGGTAGTAGATTGTTTTTTCTCTTGCTTCTTTTAGGATTTTCTGCTTTTCTTCCCCGTCTGACAGACTGGTTAGTATGTGTTTTGGGGAACGCCTGTTTGAATTTATTCTGTTTGGAGTTCTTTGGGCTTCTTTGACTTGTATATTTATGTCCTTTGTGAGGGTTGGGAAGTTTTCCCCCATTATATCCTCAACTACTCTTCCTCGCCCTTTACTGCTCTCTTCTTCTTCCGGGATACCAATGATTCTTATATTTGTGCGCTTTGTTTTGTCTGTCATTTACCTGTGTTCCAATTCAGTTTTTGCCATCTTTTTGCCATTTGCTGTTTTGAGTCTTTGAAATCAATTATCCTGTCCTGTATATCACTTATTATTTCTTCTGTCTCTTCAAGTCTCATGTTGTATGTCTCTAGTATGTTTTTTATTTGATCAACAGAGTCTTTAATCTCTGTGATATCTGCTCTTTTTCCATTTATTCTTTCAGCTTCCTCTTTATGCTCTTCTCCTGTCTTCTTGATCTCCTTTATGTCATTTGCTATCCCACTTATTTTATTGAGTAGAGTTATATAACCATCTTTGATTAGTTATTCCAAAGCCTTTTTCTCCTCTGGTGTTTTAATTTGGTCATGAGGCAGGGCTGTATCTGTCTGCATTGTGATATGCTTAGTGATCTTCTGCTGTCTTCATGGCATCTAAATATCTTGATTGATTTACTTTGGGAGTTGATTTCTTTCAGTTGTCTAAGGCCTTGTGCTTGTGGGATGGTCATACAGCAGGAAGCAGGGCACGGGGTGGAGCACTCAGTCTGGTGATTTGTTTTAGGGCAGGTGTGGACACAGGTTGGGGGTGTTACGCTGATGCTTGTGAACGTGGGTGCCGAGCGGTCCGGGAGGAAGTAGCTCTGCGAGTGCACCGGTCTGGGGGGCATAATCCTGGTGTGCACTGGTCTAAGGCACGGGGCCCTTTGTGCGCATGTGTAGAGCTGTAGCAGCAGGTCCGCGTTACGCCTTTTTGGGTTGGGGGCAGATGTGACCTGGCTGTTCAGGTTATCACTTTCTCAGAGCTGGAAAGTGAGACTGAGGGCTGTGCACATGTGTGGTTCTAGAACTGCTGTGAAGTGCCGTTCCCAGAGCTGAATGATGTGATGGGGGCCCATGCACATGTGTGGGCCTGGGAGTGCTGTATACGGTTATCTGAGCTCAGGGAGGGCAGGGTGAGGCTGTGTGACACTATGGGCGGGGGAGTAGGGGCAGCCTAGGTATGTAGGTTAGTGCTGGCTACCCCGTAGCCTGCATGGAACAGGGAGCGGGAGGTAGTACTTGGGAGGGGTGCAGGAGAGGTGGGTTGGACTGCACCTGGGGTGGGGGAGTGGGGCAGGTACGTACCCTGGGGGTGTTGCGGTGGGGACGCCTGGAGCGCAGGGAGTGGGAACGGGTGATGGTGTTCAAGCGCGTGGGGTGAGTTGCTAGTCATGGGGCTGCGCTGGTGAGGGTAGTGCGCCCGAGGGGAAGCGTCCTGGCTTACTTCCTAGTCCTGACCTCCCATTTGTGCACTCCCGTGGGCTCCATACCTCCGTGCCAGGATCCAGCTTTCTGCTTCTCAGTTCTTCTGCAACCAGGGCTGCTGTGTGTGGTACAGAAGGCTGTCCCAGCTCAGCCACACTCCTGAAAAGCCGCCTCAGTCACCCTCCTGTGCCTTCTTTAAGTTTTCCATGGAGCAGGGCTAATCTCGAGTTGCTCTATTCGGCCATCTTCCCGGAATTCCTCTCCCTCACTTTTGAAGGGCAACCTGGCTGGGAATAGAATTCCTGCTGGAAGTCTTTCTTTTTCAGCATCTTAAATATGTCATACCACTGCCTTCTCACCTCCATGGTGCCTTTTGAATAGTCAGAATTTAGTCTTATGGGGTTTCCTTTGTAGTTTGCTTTTCTCTTGCCACTTTCAGGGTTTTCTGCCTCTCTTTAGCATTTAAAAGACTGGTAAGTGTCTTGGAGTGGGACTGTTCAGATTCATTGTATTTGAGGTTGTTTTGGCTTCTTTAATTTGTATATGTAGATCTTTTTTAAGGGTTGGGAAGTTTTCCACCATCACCTCCTCAACTCATCCTCCTAGCCCTTTACTCTTTTCCTTCTGTGACACTTAAATGATTTTTTTATAATTGTTATGCTTCATGTTGTCCATCATTTCCCTGAGATTTATTTAAAATTGTCCATCTTTTTTGCTATTTGTTCTTTTGAGTGTTGGAAATCAATTGTCCTGTGTTCTAGTTCGCTTATTCTTTCTTCTGGTTTTTCAGATTTGCTGTTTTGTGTCTCTAGTGTTTTTAAATTAGTCTACAATATCTTTCATTTCTAAGGTATCTGCTAGTTTTCTGTTCATTTTTCCAAATTCTTCTACTTGCTGTTCTAGTACCTTCTTGATCCCCTTCATGTCATTATCCAACCCATTGATTTTATGTAGTAGAGTTGTCTGAACATCTTTGATTATCTGTTCCAAAGTCTGTTTCTCTTCTGGTCTTAATTTGGTCATTAAACTGAGCTTTGTCTGTCTGCATCTTCACATGTTTTGTGATTTTCTTTTGCCTTTGAAGCATGTAACTATCTTGATAGGTTTATTTTGGAAGTTCATTTCCTTCAGTAGACTAAGGTTTTGTATTTACATGATGAGCGTGGGCAGGATGCTGGGTGTGGGGCTGGGCATAGTGATGTGTAGCACAGGTCTAGAATTGGGGTGACAGGTGCTATACTGGAGCTTGGGAATGTGGGGTGTGGGGTGTGAGCTTGTTGGGTGGGCTGCCTGGGGGGTTATTGGGTTGTGGTGCAGCTTGGGCAGGCCTCAGAGTGCAGGTACAGGGCCTGGCATGTGGGACACAGAGGCAGGGTATGGCGGAAGGTGGATTTGGGAGCTATGTGTTTGCACAGGGGTGTATGCTCAAGGTGACAGGGCCTGTAGACCCAGAGGGCGTGGTGAGTGCATTGGGATGTCTGATCACTTTTTCAGCAGTTCCTGTATGGGGTACTACTTCTATAGCTTCAGACCTCTGACTCTGAGTCTCAAGTGTCACATAAATACCTGAAGTTTCTGGGAAAAACCAGATTATATACAAAAAGCTCAGTATCTCAGAATTTAGAATTAATGATTACACTTCCTGAATATATATGACTGCTGTATGAGCTTACGATGTGGGACCCTTTACAGTAAGCCCCAACCTGATAACCCATGCTCTTGGCTCTAGTTCACCGAATTTTTATTATAGTTTTCTCACATAGTTGAGGCATGATAATATTTGTCTTTTTGTTCCTGACATTTCATTCAACACTCAGCTCTTAAGGTTCATTCATCTAGTTGCATGCCTCACAACTTTTTTCTTTCTGGTGGTGGCTCGGTATGTATATATCATAGTTCCCCTTTCATTGTGGGACACGATTACTGCTGCTAGGAAAACCAGTGTGCAAATGTACATTTGTGTCCCCACACTCAGTTCCCCCAGGTGTATACTGAGCAATGGAGTTTCAGGATCATATGGCAGACCCACCCCTCGCCTCCCATGAAACCACCACACTGCCCTCCAAGGAGATGCACCTCTCATTTCCCTACCAACAGTGAATGTGTACATCTGTTTCTCTGCATTTTCTCTAGCACTTGTTTCTCTCTGACCATTTTTAAATAGTTTTATTCACGTCATAAAATCCTGCGTAAGTATATAGACATATCTTCACCACCATACTCTATCTGAAGACAGTCCCTTTTCTTCCATAAAGAATCCATACCCCTTTCCCAATGCCCCTACCTGTTGACATTTAGTTTTGGCATAATGCCTTTGTTATGTTTGGTGGAAGCATGTTACAATGTTATTGTTGACTATAGAACCTAGCTTACATTTATTGTACTTTTTCCCACATACCATCTGTTTTCAATACCCTGCAATACTGACAGTTCTTTGTTCTTCCTCATGCAAACATTTTTTAATTTGTACATTTAATCACCATCATTGTACACTGTAGGCATTCCTAAATTATACTGTCTCAGTCTTTATCCTCTGTCCTGCCTTTCGAGTTCATATGTGCCCCCAGCCCTTCTCCCTCAACCGTATTTACATTCAGCTTTATTCAGTGAACTTATATTATTGTGCTACAATCAGATAGTATTGTACTATCCATCTCTGAATGTTTACAGTCACTCTTGTTGCACAGTCTGTATTCCTTCAGCTCCAATTGCCCAATCTCTCCTCTATGTCCTGATAACATTCTTAATTAGATTCTCCAAGTTCACTCATTAATGTTAGTTCCTATCAGTGAGACCATATAGTATGTATCCTCTTGTTTCTGGCTAATTCAGCATAATGACATCAGAGTCCATCCATGTTATTACATGCTTCATGACTTTATTCTGTCTTACAGCTGTGATATTGGATTCTATATGCCATATCTGTTTTTTTTTTTTCTCCTGTTTTTACCTTTACTAATAGTCTTCATTTCTACACTCTTCTCCACACCTCTCTTTGCTATCTTTTCCTATCTGCCTGTAGTGCGCCCTTTAGTATTTCTTGCAGAGCTGGTCTCTGGGTCACAAGTTTTCTCAGTGATTTTTTTTGTTTGTTTCAAAGTGTTTTAAATTCCCCCTTATTTTTGAAGGGTAGTTTTGCTGAATATAGAATTCTTGGTTGGCAGTTTTTTCTTTTAGAATCTTAAATATATTATACCACTGTCTTCTCACTTCCATGGTTTCTGCTGAGAAAACTACTCATAGTCTTATTGGGCTTCCCTGGTATGTGATGGATTGCTTTTTTCTTGCTGCTTTCAGAATCCTCTCTTTATCGTCAACATCTGACATTCTGATTAGTAAGTGTCTTGGAGTATGTCTGTTTGGATCTATTCTGTCTGGGGTGTACTGCACTTCTTGGATCTGTAATTTTAAGTCTTTCATAAGAGTTGAGAAATTTTCAGTGACAATTTCTACCATTAGTCTTTCTCCTTTTCCCTTCGCTTCTCCTTCTGGGACACCCACAGCACGTATATTTGTGCGCTTCATGTTGCCATTCAGTACCCTGAGACCCTGCTCATATTTTTCCATTTTTTCCCCTGTATTTTCTTTTTCTTTTCGTATTTCAGATGTTCCGTCCTCCAGTTCACTAATCCTATCTTCTGCCTCCTGAAATCTGACATTGTAGGTTTCCATTGTTTTTTCATCTCTTCTACTGTGCCTTTCATTCCCGTAAGTTCTATGATTTGTTTTTTTCAGACTTTCGATTTCTTCGTTTTGTTCATTCCTTGCCTTCTTTATATCCTCCCTCAATTTATTGATTTGGGTTTTGATGAGGTTTTCCATGTCTGTTCAAATATTCTGAATTAATTGTTTCAGCTCCTATATCTCATTTGAATTGTTGGTTTGTTCCTTTGGGCCATATCTTCAGTTTTCCTAGTGTGATTTGTTATTTTTTGCTGGTGTCTAAGCATTTAATTACCTTAATTTATTCTGGAAATTGCTTTCACGTCTTTTACCTAGGGTTTTCTTGCTGGATGAATTTGTTGTCTATCTGTTCTTTGACGTTCAGTTCAGCTTTTTCTGGACCTCTAGCTTAGGTTTTGTTTAACAGAGGAGAATTCTTAAGTTCTTGTTTTCTTGTTTCTTGCCCTGCTTGTATTGTGCCTCCCCCCCTCCACCCTTAGGAGGGTCTGCTTAGGTATTATAGACCCCAGCTGGATTTTCCGAGACCAAACTGGCCTCCTATCAGGAGGAAAGAGTCACTTGTGTCGGTTTTCCCTGAGGGTGAGACCCAGCAGGTTGAAAGACTTTCCTGTGAAGTCTCTGGACTCTGTTTTTCTTATCTTGCCCAGTATGTGGCACTTGTCTGCCTGCAGGTCCCACCAGCATAAGATGATGTGGTGCCTTTAACTTTGGCTGGGGGCGTGGTGGAGACAGAGGAGAGGTTGTAGGCTGGTTTTAATGGCTTCAAATTACCAAGCCCTGGTGTCTGAATTCCTTGAGAGAGGGATTCCACCTGAGTTGGGCTTTACCCCTCCCCTTGGGAAGGTCTCAAACGAGCTTGTTTCTGCCTATACCTGGGGCAGTTGCAGCCTGAGAAGTCCTGCCACTGTATCCAGAGGCAGTCATGCCTCCGTAGAAACACACCCACAAAAACCTCTCTTTCCGTTTTTCTTTTTCTGTCAACCCTGCCCCCTTGGCACCGGGGCAAAAACGAGTGACCTCTGCTTTGAGCAGGTTCACCTGAGCTGGGGCCTATTTTTAATAGTCAGAATTTGTTAATTAATTCCACAATTGGCGTTTGGTTGGGCTCAGCCCCAGCTGCTGGTAAAGTCTCTTTCCTTTCCCCTCTGGAAAGCAGCCTGTGGGGGGGGGGGGGGGAGGGTGCCAGCTGCCGCGGCTTGGGGCAGTCACGGTTCTGGGGGGGGCTCCCAGCCGGTCCAGCTGGTCCAGACTGGGGTACACTGTGTGTCCAGTCACTGATGTGTCCCCAGAAGCTGTTCTGTACTGTTTCTGGTTATTTAGTATTTGTTCTGGAGGAAGAAGTAAAATGCACACATTGCTAAGCTGCCATCTTGGCCCGAAGTCTCACCCTGCTATTTTGATCCTCCTGTTCTTTTTTGATCCCCTCCATACAGTATTTTGCCCCAGTCCGTCCCCGAGCAGTAGTCTTGTGAAGATAATCAGTGGTTTTTAATTACAACAAACTGTTGCAATTGTAAGTCCTCACTAATAGTTGATAAGTTCTTCCTCTTTGAAATGCTTTCTTCATTCTACCTTTAGTATATCATGATATGTTACTAATCTTCATTGTCATGCCCACCTCCACCCCCCACAAGTGTGTATTTAATTGGGTTCATTATCACCCTGAATAAAGTCAAGGTTCTTGAAAGGAGAAGTAGAATCTGTAATCAAATATAGTATCTGCCACATAGACTCATCAAAAACTGCTAAACTTAAATGACTGGAATTTTATTTGTATGGAAGAATTTTATTATTTTTCAGTAGGTTCAACTAAATGGGATTTTCCTACTGGAAAAAAGATGTTTGCTATTTGATACAATTGAGGATTTTCAATAGTTTAAAATATATGGGAGCAACCCATTAACTGGTTAGGAAGTTAGCCATTTAATATTTGCTGAGTTGTGTGTGTGTGTGTTTTTTTTAAGACCTTAATAGTTTAGTTTGGTTATTTGGTCTTAGTTATTTTCAGTTAATAATATGAATTTTTTAGAAATTTAATACCACTTTTGAGGTAAATTATAAATTAGAAGAGATTTTCCTTAAGAGTCATAAGGATCCATTGTTTTTCTTTTGTTTTCCCTAGAATGCTGGCTCAATTAAGAAACATCAGACAGAGAAATTCAACCCAGTGGTAAGTAGATTAAATTTCTTTTGTGAGAATGTATTTGGTTTTTTGTCATGACTCTTTTTCTTATTTGGCTCTTCTTCCATTAATGATTATAATATTCTTATGTCTGCAGTGTCATTTTGATTTATAAAGTGGCTCTTTCTTTAGTCTGTACTGCTTATATCTACTGAGCTTTATAGAATTGGGATCCATTTTCATATTGACTCCAGGCCCACTGAATTTAATTTGAAGTCTCAACTGCTCTCTTCACCAGAAGTTTTTCTTTGAGAAGTAAACTCTTTCTGCAGCCTCCTAAGGCTAAGCAACTAATCTCCCTTTTCTGGATTTGTTGTCCCTTCTGAGAAGTCTTACAACTAATTTTGTCTGTCTACAATGTAATCTGTTTATTTATAAACACTGCAGAGAAGTCTTAGAAATTGTATTATCTTCATTATCAATTAATCTCTGGAGTAAATTGCCTTATACCTTAATTGCCCTACGTAAATGATCATGTCTAAAATAAGGATGTTCTCTTTTAGTTCACATATACTATATATGGTAGTAATATTTTATGACTTTTTAAAAGTCTCAGATAGGCTATATACCTCCAAATCCAATATGGACCTGGGAAATGGGATTTTTAAAGGTCACAGCTTCCAAGCTCTTGGATCTATCATAGTACATAAATATAAATGTAAAGTAGTTAAGACATCATACCTACCCTGTACATTAGAATTTTCTGCAATGATGAAAATTTTCATATCTTCACTATTTAATACAGTAGTCACTAACCACACATGAATGTTGAGCACTAAACATGTGGTTACTGTGACTGAGGAGTTGATTTCTAAATTTATTTTATGTAACTTAAATCTTTTTAAGTTTGAAAAGCCAAATGTGGTTTACTTCATGGCTTCCATTTTGGACAGAGCAGATGGTTTCCATTTTTCTCAAGTGAAGCCCTAACTCCTTATCTGTTGTAGCTTTAAACTCTCTAGAAAAAGAAATCTTATTCATTTTCCCATTTTTTATTACTTTATAAAGAGGCAATTTTAAGCTGAATTCCCCTATAGTAATTACATCGTTTTACTTAAAAGAGTAAAATTTTATTCTTATTGGTAAAATAGTCTTCATATAAATTTAGGTTGTTAAACATTCAGAAGTATGTCATAAAGACCTATTCTGTTTGAATCATTTCTATGATCTGAGTTCATATATTTCACTGTGTATTGAGAAGCAGTGTGGGAAAATGGAGATAGTAGTACCTGTCTCATAAAGTTGTAGAGAGTATTTCTGGGTTTTGAGAGACTGTTTTGTTTATATATATATATCCATCCTGATATTTAGCGATAAGAACGAAGCCGATCAGGTTGGGGTTAAACCAATTCAGAACCTAGGGGTAAGGAAGATAACATCTAAATTTTTGAACCACACATACTCTTTGAGACCAAAGGAAGAAAGGTTTATTTGGTCTGGAACCGAAATTTTCTGTAGCACATAATCTAACTCAATCTATCTGTATAGCTCATTTGAACAATTGAAACATAGGGGGCCCAGAATAAGAAAGAGGTCCTTTAATTCTTGTAGCTTAATGTAATGCCTGGATACATCCTAGAGTATATTAAGCAGATAATCAAAAAAAGTATTGGTAAAGTCCCTTGAGGGTAGGAGAAAAAATATGGAACCATTAAACTTTACCATCAGGAAATCCCTTGATACGGTGTCAAACTATAGGGACACCCAAATCAATAGGGCATGCCCTTGATCTTGAGGTTTTCTCTTGTGAAGCTTATGTAGTAGTGAAGAAGCTTAGCCTACCTATAGGTATGCTTAAGAGTTACTTCTGGAGGACCTCTTTTGTTGCTCAGATGTGACCTTAGTCTCTCTAAGCCCAACTCTGCAAGTGAGATCACTGCCCTCCCCCCTACGTGGGACATGACATCCAGGGGTGAAAGTCTTCCTGGTGGCATGGGAGAGGACTTCAGGGATGAATCCAGCCCTGTAACCGTGGGATCAATGATTCCATCCTGATCAAAGGGGGAGAGAGAAGTGTAACTAATAGAGTATCAGTGGCAGAGAGTTCACAGTAGAGTCGAGAGGCTAGTCTGGAGGTTGCTCTTATGCAAACTTCAGGTAGACCTTTCTACCTATCATAACTTGCCGAAATTCATCCAGGACCATTCCAGCCAATCCTAAAGAACACTTAGGGCAATATATAAGATTCCACAAGGGTTCCATGCATTAAAGTAACTTTTCAGGAACCTACAACCTCCAGTTGGGTCCCTGGACCAGATAAGTCCTGAAACCTAGAGGGCCCAGCCTCTCCAGATTATCAGATAGTTTTATCTCCTACTCCATATTATTGACAGGCCCTTTCAACATGAAAAAGTTAGAATAGCCATAGTCCAAACACCCCTATGGAGAGGGATGGAAAGATCAAAGGTGATGATGGAGTTATATGGAGAAGATATGACTTAACAAATGAATATGATTGCTGAATCATTAAATCGGTATCTCTTTAAGTCTCCAGTATCTTACAGCAGCTAGAAGTAAAACCCTAAAATTGTGGAATTGTAACCCATGTCAAACTCTGAAATACGTTCTACAACTAATTGTGGTGCTGTGCTTTGAAATTTATTGCTTTTATATATATATATATATATGTTATTTTTCACACATGCAAATAAAAGAAAGTCAGTAGTGGTGATAAAAAAAAAATATTTATTCCTTCTAGTCTCTTATATTCTGGATCCAGCAGCTAGAAAGCAAAAAAGAGGCTCATATGTTAGCCTATGACAGACTCCACTATCTGTCCTGTAGCTGCTTGTTGAAGAGTGCTTTAAAAACTATTGCTTTTTTGTTTCTTTGCTTTGTATATATGTTATACTATACAATGAAAAAGTTAAAAAAAAAAAAAGTTGTAGAGAGGAGGAGATGACTGTCTAGATAGTTTATCTGAAGCGCTTAACACGATGCTTGGCACATAATGATGCTTTATAACGGGATCAAATAGATTTCTAAAAAGATGAAATAGTTCTAAAAAGATGAAAACAGTGAAATATTTAGCCTACTTTTTAAAAAGTCATCAAACACTTAAAGATATTGTATAATTTGCATTAGAAGAGTTACAGGCTGTTTTTTGCTGAGAAAAGTAGATAATCAGTAATACTGGTCTTGTCTTTATTTTAAATTTTGATAATTTTCTTCATAAATGGATTATTTTGCAATAACTTTGGTTTTTAAAAAATATATTACAGTGGACTATTATTTATTTTGATTAGTGAGTCTTTTGTGCTCTCAAACCTTTTTTTTGTAGTTGGGGTGGTGGCTTGGGGAGTGCACGGGCCAGGAATCAAACCTGGGTCTCCTGCATGGCAGACAAAAATTGAGCCACCGAACTACCCTTGCACCCCCGCCTCCCATAACCTTTTTGCCTGAGGCGCTTGCCTTCCTAACCTCAGCCTACTACTGGCCCTGGTTAGAAGTAATCTAGCAGAATCTCTGACAAGGGCAAGAATGTATCATTTTACATACTGAGAATTCATAACACTAGTCATCAGTGATACCTGTCTGTTGGAGTAGGTTTTCCTTTGCTAATATAATCTTAGCCTGGTTCAGATTGCCTGTGTATGTATAGCCTAGTTCAAATTGCCTATATACATATCTTAAGTAATTAATAAAATAGGTCCTTAAGAATTTTCACCATTTCAGAATAAGCTCCTGTTCGCACCTCACCCCTCTTGTTTGAAATGAACAGTTTATTCTCCAGTGAGTATACCTCAAATATTCTTAGGGCCCATGTGTTATTTAAAAAAATATCGTCAATATTTAATTGAAACAAAATATACATGGGATAAAATGGAATTTTGAGATGGGAAAGTCATAAGAAAGTTAAAAGGTAATTCATCCCTGATGACTGGTTAAGAAGACTTGAAGGTATCTTTGTGGTGTTGCTTCTTACTCAAAACTGTGTATAATCAAGTTCTTAATTAAGAAACAGAATCTTAGGCAGAAATTGTGGAAAAGCTTTATTATTTTAGAGTTTTTCTTGTTGAGAACTAATAAGCAGATTCATAGAGCACTGTTTCTTTAGAAGCATATAAATAGGTACTTCACAGATTGTTTTATAAAGTATCAAAGTCTTTGAGTTTAATTTGAAACTCATTAAAATAAATTTATGCAGTGAAACAGTGTTAAAATGCATTCAGTTGGATATGGGTATGTGCAGGTGTTTTGCTATGATATATGAATTGTGAGCTATGAGTTGGAATAATTTATGAAAATTGTTATAATATGTATGTTTTAATTAAATTTATTTTTATTTGAATATTGCAGTGTTTAAAATGACTACAAAGAGAAGTTTGTTTGTGCGTTTGGTACCATGTCGTTGTCTACGTGGGGAGGAGGAGACCATCACTACTCTAGATTATTCTCATTGTAGTTTGGAACAGGTTCCCAAAGACATTTTTACTTTTGAAAAAACATTAGAGGAACTCTATTTAGATGCTAATCAGATTGAAGAACTTCCAAAGGTATGTTAATCCTGTCTTTCAAGAATTACATTATTTTATGCCTATTTCAAAATAGAAATATGATATTTCTGATATTGCCTTAATGCTACTCCATATGTGTGTGTGTTGGTTTTCATTTTTTATTTAATTTTATCTTAATAGATTTTTAAGATACTCAAGTTCCTTCTTAATAGATTTTTTTTCTCTTTGAGGATATGACTTAAAATTTTTGTGTTTATCTCCAGTTGTTTTACAGCCACTAAGGTAGATAATAAGTCTGCCTGATTTCTGCAGCCACTGGACTTAACTAGATAAAGAGTTGATATTAATATTATCTTTTCCTAGTTTTTATAAGACAAAATAATAGCTATCTGTGTTCTAAGGATATTATTGTGTTTTGCCATTCATTGCTCATAATAACTGTATGAGGTAGTTGCTATTTATTTAGTATTCCCATTTTCATATTTTAAGTTGATGAAAATGAGATACAGATGTTAAATAGCTTGCGTACGGTCATATACGTATTTAGTGGCAGAACTGGGATTCAAACCTAGGCAGTCTTATTCCTAGGTCCACTATATGGCCTCATTACTGTATTTCTCCTTTTAATCTTTGTATTTTACTGTATATCATATAGTACTTTTCTTAAATGAGGCTAGGCACTAACTTGAATGAAATATTGAGTAAAAATTTGTCTTACTTGCTTTTATGTAACAAGTTCTTTTTCCCTTAATTCTTAGGTGAGATAAATCAGTCTACTTTAAGGTTTCTGGTTTGCTTGGGTAACTTTACTGTAAAACAGTGTCTTCTGCTTATAATTTTAAAGAACATGATTCTAAAATTTTTTATCATATTTAAGATCACCTTTAAAGTTAAGATGCTGAATATCCCATTGAAGGGTAGCTATTTAAAGTTGTGTTTTTAGTGTTGTTTTAGTTTGCTAAAGCTGCTGGAATGCAGCATACCAGAAATGGAACAGCTTTTAAAAAGGCAATTTATTAAGTTGCACATTTACAATTCTAAGGCCATACATAGAAATGTCCAAACTAAGACATCTAGAGAAAGATACTTTAACTCCAAAGAAAGGCCTGATGAAGTTTGGGGTTTCTCTCTCAGTTGGGAAGGCACATGGCGATATCTTCTAGCTTTGTCTCCTCATTTTGTAAGGTTTCCCTGGGGGCATTTTCCTTTGCATCTCTGAAGGTGTCTGTGGGCTCTGTGTGTGCTGAAGCTTTTTTCCAAAATGGGTTCCCTCTAAATGGGTTACACTAAGCAACCCCACCTTGAATGGGTGTCGACGCATCTCCATGGAAACCATCTAATCAAAAGTTACAACCCACAATTGGGTGGGTCACATCTCCATGGAAACAATCAAAAAGATCCCACCCAGCAATATTGAATGAGGATTAAAGAACATGGCTTTTCTGGGGTACACAACAGATTCGAACCAGCACAGATGGTAGGTGAAGAAGTAAGAGTTCTTTAGGCCATTTCAAAGACATATTTCATTTTATATTTTTGACATTCAAACTCTTTAATTCATTATTATATGAAGTATGAGAGTTGTGATGAAAAGAGAGGGTCTCACCATAACAGGGATCATTTCCTTTTGATACAAATCATCTGTCTAGGCTGAGTAGGTTTAATAACTGAGTTGTTTTATCATAACATATCTAACAGTTTTACATTGGAAATTTCAAGGAATGCGTTCCTTAAATAAAACTTATTCACTGTATCCTGACAACAGGTTTTGTTTTGTTTTTTGTGTGGAATTCAGAAGTGACACATTTATTCATTGCTTGTGATTAGTTAAAACATATAATTGGATTACATTACATTATTGTGATTTTGGCATTGGCATGACAATATATTTGCTTCCTTGTATGTTTCCTCCAAATCAGAATATTACATTTTGAGTTGTTTTAAATGAATTTTATTTATGTAATTTATTATATAAACTTTCATTTTTAGGAAAGGATACTTTGAAACACAGACTCCAAACTTTACCATATATAAAAACCACTCTTTTACCATAGTCAAAAAGACTACCAACGGAGGATACAACCAAGTACTTATTCTCGCTGAATGCAGAATGAAGATGTAAACCATACTAAGTGGGTCGGTTATATTCAGATCCATGCTAGAATAACCAGAGCAATAAGACATCTTTCCTGATATTTGTTTGGGTATAACTCATTCAGATTTTTTTTTTTTTTTAATTTTATTTGAAAAGTTTAGGTTTACAGAAAAATCATGCAGAAAATAGAGTTCCCTTATACCTCCCCCTCATTAACAACATGCATTTGTGTGGTTCATTTGTTATAACAGTATATGCTTTCAGTTTTAATATGATTAATTATATTTAATTGTGTAAAAGTCAATAGATGAAATATTTAACTTCAAAGATAATCAAAATCCTTTCCTCACTTGTTTCAATAGCAACTGTTTAACTGTCAGTCTCTATACAAACTGAGTTTGCCAGACAATGATTTAACAACATTACCAGCATCCATTGCAAACCTCGTTAATCTCAGGGAACTGGATGTCAGCAAGAATGGTAAGATTTTTTTTTTCTAATTTCTTACACTTTAAATATTTTTTTAATTTTTAAAATCAGATTGGAATGTATTATCAGATTATCTTCATCAAAGAATAAATCTATGAAAATAAATGTAAAGACATTTTTCCATTTTATATGAAGGTTTTATAACTTATTTTGTATCAAATTGCTATAAAATTTAATATTATAGTCTTAGCTTACAATTTTTTGTCATCTATCTATAAATGCTCTAGATACCTGCATGTATATACTCATGTATATTTACACTTAAATATTTGTATATATTCATTGTCTTGTTTGTAATGATGAGAAATTTATAATAACTGTGGTGTCCATTTTATGTTGATAACATAAAATGATTCAGCTGTGAGAAAGAGATACAATATGACTAATAGAAACAATCAGGTAGTTCTGTCAGTATTCTCATGAAAGTGTATGTTTAAGGTTAAAAAAAAGTAGAACATTATAAATTATATGATTGTGTAACATATTTGTGGACGGGCACTCTGTGGCAAATACTGTATCAGGAGCTAGGATTAAAATTGTTAGCCGGAAGTAAAATGCCCCTTCCTGGGCATTTTGCATGATACACATAGAAGAAAGTATGGAGGGTATAGTCCAAAATGTCAAGTGCTCACCTTGGAGGAAAAGAGAAATAGGCAGTAGAAATTTTTAGAATAAGCATGTATTTCTTTTACCGTTACAAAAGAGAATGAAAATCCTATGGTACATTCTCTAAATGTCCTGCCAAAAGATATTGCTTTCAAAAAACAATGTATCTCAATAAATTGCATTAAAAGAAACAATAAATTGTAAGTCATATTTCAAATAATTTTTATAATGTTTGGAGAAAACCTTTATAAATGAATCTGAACACATTAGTGCAGCACCAGCAAATATTTAGTAATTATAATCCCTATCTCTTGGTTCCAAAGTCAGTCTTTGTTCCGATAATATGAGCATAAAGTAATAGTGTAGCATATTCTCAGCTACACTAAATGAGGACTTAGTGTGATCCATTTAGAGACTGATTAAAGTACTCATTATATCCTCACATGTTACTGTTAGCTCTGGCAAGTGATTTAATCAGGCGCCTGCCTATTTCCACCAAAAATAAAAAAGGATTTCATAAAAATATATATTGCATACTAAACCCTAATTTCTAAACCCTAGTTATTTAGTTGTGGGCAAACCATATATCAAACAATGTAATTGCATATTTTGTAGGAAAATGCTCAAATTAGTACTTCTCTTTAAGGATTTAAATCAGAAATTGTGATTTATTCATATTCACCCTTGTTGAAGGGGAAGTTTAAGAGTTGCTAACGCCCTACTGTTTATCAGTCAGTATGGCTTAATTCTTAAGAGTCGATAAGTTTCTGTTTTAAAGCTAGTGTTTTTTTTTTTCAAAATTGTTATTAAACCATTTAACTTTAGGGTTCAGTATATTCTATTACGTATGTTTTTATTTTAAATGAAGCACATATAATTTGATATTTAGATTGTAGTCATTCGGGATGATATCATGTTTTCTTCCAGCTTATTTAAAAAAATTCAAACAGATGAAAAGCAGGAAAAATACCCACATTTACCAATTGTTAACGTTTTGTCACATTTGCTTTCTTTGTTCCTTTCATATATATAAAAAATTCAAATGAATTTATATACATTCAGGAGAAATATATATATATTTGTGCTTATATTAATGCCTTTTTCCTAGACCTGTTTTAATTTAAGTTGCGGTTATCATGAACTTCACCCCTAAAATATTACAGTATGCATGTCCTGAGACCAAAAGCATTCTTATATGTAACCACATTAGTGTTAACACTCTTAAGACATTTAATATCAAATTTCTTTTGTTGCTTAATAGTGTTGTTATGTTTCCCTATTCTGCCGCCTCCCACATCTTAATCCAAATTTAAGTCGAAGATGCATCATTTGTCTTGGTTTGTCATGGTCACGAGTGGCCTGTTCCGATGTTCATGTTTTGTAGACTCATTTAGTCCAATAGAAGAACACTAAAGCTTTCTTCTGAGTGCTAGGCTAGTTTGTAGTAAGGCCGAAGCTTACTGATGGTACCAGGCCAGCTCCTAGATGTCAGGAGCTGTTTTCTCTTTCTCAGGGGTATAGAGGGAACTCCTCTGCAACTAATTCAGAGTAATATGAAGAGGATATCCATGTTTTTTAGTATCCAATCTAGTGCTTTATTATGTCTGAGCAATAAAGTCAAATTTGTAGAGAAAGAGTGTATGACAAAGAAATAACACTATGTATTGAAAATAAGTGAGAATGAAAAAAGAACAGATAGTTGAAATTGTTAGAAAATCAAGTAAGTTAAAGTAAAATTGAGGTTCTGCACGCTTTATGTGTCAGGACAAAACAGCCCATCACTGGAGAATAGCTAATAAAAGTGGTGAGAGTAGGCCTCATTGAGAAAATAACTTGAGCAAAGATTTGAAAGAAGTGAAGGAGTTGACCTTGCAGATAGCTTAGGTGAACCAGGAAGCGGGTACAGCCAGTTCAGCCTCTAGTGTACACGTGTTCAGAGTATGCGTAAAGAAAAGAAGAGTCATAGTAGCTAAAAGAGAGTGAATAAGAGAGGAGAGTAATAGGAATAGATGCCAGAAAGATAGGGATTTGGGGAAGCTAATAGTATAGGATCTTATAGACCATCGCATGGACGTAGCTTTTGCTGTTAGTGAAATGAAGAATCGTTTGGAAGGTTTGGAGGGGGTTCTTCAGAGTATACATGAGTTGACATTTTTTTTTTTTTTTTACAGAAAATTCAGTTTAGCTATATGTAGAAAGTATGTTCTGAAGGTACAGAGTGAAAAAATAAACCAGTTCAGTGGCTTTTTAAATCATCTGTGAAGATATTTCTAGCAGTAATGGGATGTGGACAAATGGAATAATAGTTGAAGGTAGAATAAACATTTTTTCTCATTTTGATGATGGGTTGATAGGGGATATGAGAGAATATTCAAGGATGACCTCAAGGATTTTTTGGGTGGGGTGGGGTGGAGGTAGTGTGCCTGGGCTGGAAATCAAACCCTGGTCTCCTGCAGGACAGGTGAGCATTCTGCCATGGAACCACGCATGCACCTAACCTCAAGGATTTTGGTCTGTCAGATTGTAAGGATGGAGTTGTGAAATCTGTGGGAGGAGTAATTTGTAATGGAGAAAATTAGGAATCCATTTTTGGATTTGCACATTTGAGATGTCTGTAAAATATCCAGTTCTTCATAGGGGTTTGAAATTCAGTCAGGAGAGAACTGTGCTGGAGGTCTGTGTTTGGAGTTGTCAGCAGATAGATGGAGATTAGGTGCAGTCATCAAGGGCTTAAGTGTAAAAGAAAAGAGGTCCAGAGTATGGGCCCTAGAGTCATCCCCCATTGGTAGGAAATCAGGAATTTGAAGAGATATGCAAACACAAACAAAAGATACTAGGAAGAAACACTACTGATGAAGGAAGAAAATCAATAGGGCGAAAGTCCTTATTTTACTTACTATATTTTTACTCTTCAAGAAAAAGAACCATGCCTTAGTGTCTGCGTTACATATCATAGGATCTGACGCTTTGTGAGTACTTGTACATATTTGCTGAATGATACAGAGGATAGGTAATTTCAGTCTGAGATACGTTGAGTTTAAATAATCCCAAATCAGTATTTGAAAATTCTTATTTGAAGTTAAGGAGGGAGTGGGAGTGGAGATACAAATTTAGAACTTAAAAGTATATTTGTTAGAGAATTGAAACCACTGTAAATGTATCACTAGCAATATGTAAAAGTAGAAAACAGATGAATATTTCAAGAACTCTTTGCTTAGGACAAAATTATTTCTATGTATCTGAAAACTGAAGATGATTTAGAATTACAGAATTTGTTATATTTTATAAAATACATGTTATGAATTAGTTTAAAGTGTGAAAAATTTGAATTATATATTTGCAATTGTGGAAGATGATAGCAACATTACTTTTCATTAATTATTAAAATACTAGAAGCTTAATATAAAACTCTTGAAACCATTCATTCTCATATACAATTTTGAAACAGAACATATTTCAGTCTTTGATTTTCCTCCTTAGGTAGACTTTATCATGTACTAAAAATGCTGTTGCTTCTGGAATAGTATCTTTTATATAAGTTATTTGAAGGTAGTTACAGATTTTAATGAGAGCTGAAGAAGTAAGCTGTTTAGCAAAGTTTAAAATTAAGTGTGGTACTGTATTAGCTAGGGTTCTCTGGAGAAACAAAGTTAGCAGGAAATATCTGTAGATATAAAATTTATAGAAAGTGTCTCACATAGCCATGGGAATGTAGAGTCCAAAACCCATAGGGCAGGCTTTGAAGTTGACGACTCTGTTGGAGGGTCTGGATGAACTCCACAGGAGAGGCTCGCCGGGTGAAGCAGGAAGAGAGCCTGTCTCTTCTGAATCCTCCTTAAAAGGCTTCCAGTGATTAGAGTAACCATCATTCATTGCAGAAAGCATACCCCTTGGCTGATTACATACGGGATCAGCTGTGGATGCAACCGACGTGATCATGATTTACTTCTATGAGATGTCCTCATAGCAACAGACAGGCTGGCACTTGCCCAATCAATCAAACAGGTACCACCACTTGGCCAAGTTGACACATAAACCTGACCATGACAGTCTACCCCTTGTCAACTTGGCATCACCTTAAACCATACTTAATTTCTAAATAGAAAGCAATAAAAGACACATTTTTTTCCTCACCTAACAGTACTCAACTGTCCTACATACAACTGGAAACGCATTAAATCTTCTAGAATAGGGTACAAGTCCTTGGGTAATGGTCATTCTTAAACTTGATATCTTAACAACTTAAGTACTGTAACATGAACAGAACAGCATTACAGTCCTCACTTCTGTAACTGATCACATGGTCGTAGTTCATATTGATCACTACCTGTTCCATATTCCCTTTACCCTCAGCAAGCACTTCAGCTAGCCGTGGTTCTTTGCCTGGTGGGATGACCCAGACCTTCATTCCTGAAGCCATTGGTAGTCCTGCCTGTATTGGGTTGTTGCAGTTTTCCATTGATTTTAATCACGGGGCGTGGTAATACTAAAAGGTACCCTTGGGGACCTCCTGTATTCCAGGAAAACTACTGTTTACCTCCATTGTGTAGTTGCAGTCCTATTTCCCCCTGATAGTCAGGGTCAGTCATCCCCGACAATAATATAATCCCCTTCTTGACTTGTTGATCCAGGGGCATAAGCAGCCCAGAGTGACCAGGTGGCAGTCTTAGATTCCAGTTCAATGGAATCATTGTTGTTTCTCTTATTGGAAGCACTCTCCCTTTTGGAACTAAAATCTGTAGACCAGCAGAGCTCAGGGTCACAGGGACAAGAAGCAAAAATTTTCCTAGTGGATCACTAGGGGAAATAGTGAGTGGTACCATTCCCATTTCTGCCCCTTGGTTCTTGGACCCGTGGATCCTGACTATGGGAACAACAGCACCATACAGCGGACGCTGATTCAGAGCATACATAGTTTCCTGGAGAACATTACCCCAGCCCTGCAAGGTATTGCCACATAGTTGGTACTGTAATTGAGTTTTCAAAAGGCCATTCCACCGTTCTGTCAATCCAGCTGCCTCTGGATGATGGGGGAACATGGTAAGACCAGAAAATTCCCTGAGCATGTGCCCATTCGTGCACTTCATTTGCTGTGGAGTGTGTTCCTTAATCAGAAGCAATGCTGTGTGAAATAACATGACAATGGATAAGGCATTCTGTAAGTCCACAGGTGGTAGTTTTGGCAGAAGCCTTGCATGTAGGAAACGCAAACCCATATCCAGAGTATGTGTCTATTCCAGTTAGAACAAATCACTGCCCCTTCCAGGAAGGGAGTGGTCCAGTGTAATCAACCTGCCACCATGTAGCTGGCTGGTCACCTTGGAGAATGGTGCCATATTGGGGCCTGAGTGTGGGTCTCTGCTGATAGCAGATTGGGCCCTCAGTAGTGGCTGTAGCAGATCAGCCTTACTGAGTGGAAGTCATATTGGACTTGTTGGACATGTTGGAAGCCTGTGCATAACCTCCATCCCTACCACCATGACCACTTTGTTCATGAGCCTGTTCATGAGGGCAATGACAGGAGTTGTTGGGGAAAGAGGCTGACTGGTATCCACAGAACGGGTCATCTTAGCCACTTGATTATTAAAGCCTTCCTCTGCTGAAGTTACCATCTGGTGTGCATTCACATGGGATACAAATATCTTCGTTTTTAGCCCACTCAGAAAGGTCTATCCAAATCCTTCTTCCTCCGATCTCTTTGTCACCAATTTTCCAATTATGGTCTTTCCAAGTCCCTGACCATCCAGCCAAACCATTAGCAACAGCCCATGAGTCAGCATACAAATGCATCTCTGGTTAGTTCTTCTCACAAGCGATATGAACAACCAGGTGCACTGCTAAAAATTCTGCCCACTGGGAGGATTTCCCCTCACCACTCTCCTTCAAGGACACTCCGGAAAGGGGTTGTAGTGCTGCAGCTGTCTACTTTTGGGTGCTGCCTGTGTATTGTGCTGAACCATCTGTAAACCAGGCCCAAGTTTTCTCTTCCTCAGTCAGTTCACTAAGGCACTCCGCAAGAGGCCATAGCTCTAGTCTAGGAAAGAGAAGGTAATGTGGCAGGAGTGGAGACCATGGGCATTTGGGTCACTACCTCATGCAACTCTCTTGTGCCTTCAGGACCTGCTCTGGTCCTATCTTGTAAATACCATTTTCATTTTATGATGGAGTGCTTCTGCGCACGCCCAGCTTTATTATAGTTTGCTGGGTCAGACAACACCCAGCTCATTATAGGCAGCTCAGGTCTCATGGTAACTTGGTGGCCCACGGTTAAGCGCTCAGTCTCTACTAAGGCCCAGTAGCAGGCCAAAAGCTGTTTCTCAAAGGGAGAGTAGTTATCTGCAGCATATGGTAAGGCTTTGCTCCAAAATCCTAAGGGTCTGCATTGTGATTCTCCTATAGGGGCCTGCCAAAGGCTCCAGACAGCATTTCTATTTGCCACTGACACTTCCAGCACCATGGGATCTCCTAGATCATATGGTCCAAATGGCAGAGCAGCAGCTTATACAGCAGCCTGGACCTGTTGAAGAGCCTCCTCTTGTTTAGGTCCCCACAAAAAATTAGTAGCTTTTCTGGTCACTCAGTAAATGGGCTGGAGTAGCACACCCAAATGAGAAATATGTTGTTGCCAAAATCCAGAGAGACCAACTAGGTATTGTGCCTCTTTTTTGGTCGTAGGAGGGGCCAGGTGCAGCAACTTGTCTTCAACCTTAGAAGGGATATCTCAACATGCCCCACACCACTGGACACCTAGAAATTTCACTGAGATAGAAGGCCCCTGTATTTTTGTTGGATTTATCGCCCATCCTCTGACATGCAAATGCCTTACCAGTAAGTCTAGAGTAGTTGCTACTTCTTGCTCACTAGGTCCAATCACCTTATATCCAATATAATGGACCAGTGTGATGTCTTATGGGAGGGAGAAAAAAATCAAGGTCCTGTGGACAAAATCATAACATAGGGCTGGAAAGTCGATATACCCCTGAGGTAGGACAGTGAAAGTATATTGCTGACCTTGCGAGCTGAAAGCAAACTGTTTCTGGTGGTCCTTACTAACAGCTATTGAGAATAAAGCATTTGCTGGATCAGTAGCTACATACCAGGTACCAGGGGATATATTGGTTTGCTCAAACAATGATACCACATTCGGAACAGCAGCTGCAATTGGAGTTACCACCTGGTTGAACTTACGATAATCTACTGTCATCCTCCAAGACCCATCTGTTTTCTGCACAGGCCAGATAGGAGAGTTGAATGGGGATGTGGTGGGAATCACCAGCCCTGTATCCTTAAGAAATCTCTGCAGTCCCTCCAGGAATTTGGCGTTGCTTCTGATTTACTATTTTGCTAGGTAGGGGCGGTTCTTGTGGCTTCCACTTTGCCTTTCCCACCGTAATAGTGTTCATTCCACAAGTTAGAGAGCCAATGTGGGGATTCTGCCAGTTGCTCAGTATATCTATTCTAATTATACATTCTGGAAGTGCAGAAATAACTACAGAATGGGTCTTTAGGTCCACTGGACCCATTGTGAGACAGACCTGAGCTAAAACTCCATTGATCACCTGGCCTCCATAAGACCCCACTCTGACTGGTGGACCAGAGTGATGTTTTTGGGTCCACTGGAATTAATGTCACTTTTGAACTAGTATCTAATAATCCCTGAAATATCTGATCATTTCCTTTTCCCCAAGCACAGCTAGCCTGGTAAAAGGCTGTCGGTCTCTGTGGGGAAGGCTTGGAGGAAGATTAACGGTATAAATTTGTGGCAGTGTAGCAGGTTCCTCCCCCAAAGGGACCTGGCCTCCCTCTCATACAAAGGGCTCTGGGTGTGTAAACTGTCTCAAGTCTGGAAATTGATTAATGGCTGTGAGTCTCTGTTTTTGTAATTTAAATTAGACTTCGCTTGACCTAGAACTCTTTTGTTTATACAGCTTAAACAAGAATTTAGTAGACTGCCCATCTATTATATATACTTCTAGATATCCCATGATTTACTAGCAGTGAGTAAATTTGCAGTTTCATCTGGTGAAACAGGATTAATCACTCTGGGGCTAATCCTTTTAGGTGGAGGTTGGGGAGCCAACTCCTCTGGGCAGGCTGGAGGTGGGCTGCTGTGTCCCCAGGGCAGATTATTACAGGATTATGTAGAGAAGACTCAGCGTGACCTAGAGTTTCAACCTCTCCACCGACATGATTATCAATCTGTATGTTGCCATCCCATTTTTCAGGGTCCCATTCCTTTCCAATCAGTACCCTCACTTTAATGTCAGACACCATGCAAGATTGAGATTTCCCTTTACATTATGAAGTGCTACTCTAACAATAAGATTCTGAGTCTGATTTTCAGAGATCTCAAGTCTGTGGCTACAGGAAATAAGGTTTTTCCTTCAGGACACTCACAGAAATGTCTCCATCTGTCAGATGGCACTTCAGCTTCTTGTTTGAAGCCTTAAGTCCATCCCTTTCACTCATTAATGTATCCATAGTATCTAACAACAACCAGCCAACATCTCTATACCTCCTATTTCCATAAAACTCTGTAAGGGTGTCAAAAACATTCTCCCCCAGAGCCTGGCTTTGTACAAGCGAAGCATTTTAAGAATCGAATGGTTATATTTTGACTATCTCTTTTGGTAACTCACTCCTTGGATTGGCAGTGTCATTCTGATTGTGGAAATCAGAGTCCTTAGTGCCTTTGAGTCCAGTCAGAGTAGAAAACCAATTGTAAAAAGCCACTTTTAAGATTCTGTTTCTTAAGAACCACCCCACTCCTGGTACCAAGCTGTATTAGCTAGGGTTCTCTAGAGAAACAGAATCAGTAGGAGATATCTGTAGATAAAAAATTTATATAAGTGTCTCATGTAACTGTGGGAGCCTAGAGTTCAAAATTTGTAGGGCCGGCAGTGAAGTTCATGTCTCTGATGAAGGGTCTGGACAAACTCCACAGGAGAGGCTTGCTGGCCGAAGCAGGAAGATTCTCTTCTGAATCCTTCTTAAAATGCTTCCGGTGATTAGATTAAGCATCTCTCACTGCAGAAGACACTCCCCTTGCCTGATTACAAATGGAATCAGATATGGATGCAGCCAATGTGATCATGAGTTAATTCTATGAAATGGCCTCATAGCAACAGACAGGCCAGCACTTGCCCAACCAGACAAACAGGTACCACCACCTGGCCAAGTTGATACATGAACCTGACCATGACAGGTAGTAATGAGAACAATATAATTTATCCCCATCTGAATTTGAAATATTTTAAGAAAAAGAAAGCCAACAGCATGTAAAAAGAATTATGCACCACTAATAACCTGTCCAGGTGTATAAGGCTAGTTCAGTATTTGAAAATTTATCAGTATAATCCACATCACCATATAAATAATTCAGCAGTTGCATTCTTAGGTATTTATCCAAGAGGAATGAAAGCGTATGTCCATAAGATGTCTTTTTTATAAATGTTTAAAGCAGATTTTTGTTTGTTTTTGTTTTATTTTTTATAAAATTTTTTTATTAATTTTTAAATTTTTAAAAAAACATGACAAGAAAGAAACATGAACATTCTTAACATATGATCATTCCATTCTTCATATTTAAGCAGTAATTCACAATATCATCACATAGTTGCATATTCATTATCATGATCATTTCTTAGAACATTTGTATCAATTCAGAAAAAATAAAAAGACAGCAGAAAAAGAAATAAAATGAAAACAGAAAAAAAACGTTACCATACCCCTTACCCCTCCCTTTCATTGATCACTAGCATTTCAAACTAAATTTATTTTAACATTTGTTCCCCATATTATTTTTTTTTATTCCATATGTTCATCTCGTCTCTTGACAGGGTAGATAAAAGGAGCATCAGACACAAGGTTTTCACAATCACACAGTCACATTGTGGAAGTTGTGTCATTATACAATCATCATCAAGAAACATGGCTATCGGAACACAGCTCTACATTTTCAAGCAGTTCCCTCCAGCCTCTCCATTACATTTTGAATAACAAGGTGATATCTACTTAATGCGTAAGAATAACCTCCAGGATAACCTCTTGACTCTGTTTGGAATCTCTCAGCCATTGACACTTTGTCTCATTTCACTCTTCCCCCTTTTGGTCAAGAAGGTTTTCTCAATCCCTTGATGCTGAGTCCCTGGTCATTCCAGGGTTTTTCTCAATCCCTTGATGCTGAGTCTCAGCTCATTCTAGGATTTCTGTCCCACGTTGCCATGAAGGTCCACACCTATGCAGACAGGGGGAGGGTGGTGAGTTTGCTTGTTGTGTTGGCTGGAGAGAGAGGCTGCATCTGAGCAACAAAAGCAGCTCTCCTGGGGGTCACTCCCAGGCCTAATTTTAAGTAGGCTTAACCTATCCTTTGTGGGGTTAAGTTTCATATGAACAAACCCCAAGAGTGGGAACTCAGCCTATAGCTTTGGTTGTCCACACTGCTTGTGAGAATATCAAGAATTCAACTTGGGGAGGTCGAACCATTGCCTGAGGGGACTTTGCAAATACTTTTCTTTTCCACTCACTGACCAAATCACTCTGGGATTCATTGGGGCATCACTCTGGACAAACCAACAAAACCTTTTGTCCTTCCCCAGGTTCCATGCACTCAGGTGTTCAACTGAGCTATCTACATAAGTTATATTAGGAAATGCACTAGTCAAAACACAAACTCTGCTCTAAATAAACATTTTCTGCTTTAGTCTCACACATAAGATTAAATTTTAAAATATTAATTACCATCTATTTTCAGCACCCTGCAGTAATGACACTCCCCTGTTCCTCCTCATGCAAAAACATTTTTAAAATTTGTTCATTTGGTGACTATCATTATACACTCTAGGCATTCCTAGATTGCACCATTCCTATCTTTATCGTCTTATCTTTCTTTCTAATTTCATCCCTGCCCCCAGCCCTCCTCCCTCTATCATTCTCACATTCAGCTTCACTCAGTGTTCCAACATAATTTATATTACATTTAGGTAGTATTGCGCTGTCCATTTCTGAGTTTTTATATTCAGTCCTGTTGCACAATCTGTATCCCTTCAGCTCCAATTACCCAATGTCGTAACCTATTTCTGTCTCCTGATGGTCTCTGTTACCAACGAAATATTGCAGGTTTATTCACTAATGTCAGTTCTTATCAGTGAGATCATACAGTATTTGTCCTTTTATTTTTGGCTAATCTAACTCAGCATAATGTCCTTAAGGTCCATCCATGTTGTTACATACTTCATAACTTTATTCTGTTTTACAGTTGCATAATATTCCATCGTATGTATATACCACAGTTTGTTTAGCCACTCATCTGTTGATGGACATTTTGGCTGTTTCCATCTCTTTGCAATTGTAAATAATACTATAGCAGCGTTTTTTAATAGTCCAAAACTTCTTGCTGTTCTTGCCCTCTACATTTCTCTCATTTGTGTCTCTTGTGTACCACAGCCTACCCACCCTGGGAGTGGCCATGGTGTGCTCAGAGCTCTCAGGCTCTCCTGTGGTTGTCACAGTCATGAAGTGTTTTTTAATATATATCCATTTCAGCAAAGAAGTGCTGTTTGAAGGTTTCAGTAAAGTTATTTTAATGTATTCTCAAAAGAATTACCATTAAAAGACATTATTTGCTGAAGGATTAATAAGGACATAATTCCTTAAGAATAAGACAGTAACCTTAAATATTTTGTATGTAAGCAAATGAGTGAAAAGAAGGAAGAAATAAGTGTCATATAATAAGGATTTCATTATTGGTAAGTTGTATTCAGCAAATATTTGTAGTGCAAAGGTACAAATGACTAAATAGTTACAGTGTGTTTAGAATAGAGAATTGATTTAGCCTAAAACCTAATAAAAGTAATAAAGAAGCACCAAAATGCTATAGTTTATTGCAGTACAAATGCCCTAAAATGTGCAATTGGAATTGTTTGGAGTGTTAAATTTCACTGAGTTTAGGGATCAGGAAAGGCCTTCAGAATATCTTTCTTGTTTTGATGAGAGAAAGGGCCTTCCAGGCAGAAGGAGTGCCCTGTAGATCAATGGTTCCACTTACCGGGTTTGAAATAGGATTATTATGTTTTAATTTTACTATTAAGAACATTTCTCGGGCGGCTGCCGTGGCTCAGCAGGCATAGCTCCGACCTGCTGTGCTGGAGGTCTGGAGTTCGATCCCTGGTGCCTCCTGCCCATATGCAAAAAATTAAAAAAAAAAAACATTTCTCCATCCCTTATCCCTTTGAAAAAACAAAAATCTCCCACATCCCTATTACCGTCATTTCATTAAAAAGAAAATTACCTTTTCACTTTAAAGAGGAGTAATGAATGTTGTAAAATAACTTGTGTAAAATATTGATGTTATTTATAAAGAATATTTACAGTGAATAACAAAAGATAACCCAATAGAAAATGTTCAATGAACAGGGAATAAAATGAAGAAATAAATATGAGCGGTAAACATATGAAAATATATTCAGCACGTTAGGATTCAGGAAAATAATCTAGTTTTAATGTATAGTTCTATTACTTCTGTTAAGGTTTAACCCCTTAAATTGGCTAAATATCAAAAATATGTGGAAATAGATGGTATAGTATGAAAATTAATATTGCCATGCTGGAGAAAAATTTGGATGTAGTTAACCAGAATTATGTGCGTAGCCCTGTTCCAGTGTTGAACAAGACAAAGGTTCTCCCCTCAGAGTATGTATTCTTAGTGGTGGTTGGTAGATAATTAACTTGTAAAGATAAGTAAATATATAATAGACTGCTGAGATTGCCTGAAGCCATACATGTATCACTGATGCTTTCTTTATATTTTTTATTTTTCCCTTTGTGCTTCAGTTTTTTAAAAATGCAATTTTATTGAGATTTATTCACATACTATAAAATATAGAGGCTCACAGTATCTTCACATTGTTGTACACACACTGTCAGAATCAGTTTTACATTTGCATTGCTCAAAAATTAATTAATTAATTAAAATAAGAAAACCCAAAGCATCCCATGTTCCCATCCCTTCCCCTCCCCATTACTGATCTCTACTGTTGGTGTGGTACATTTGTTGCTGTTGATGAAAGAAATATTAAGATATTACTGTTGACTATGGTCTGTAGTTTGCAATCAGTACGTTTTCCCCCAATACCACTCTAATTAACTCCTTATAATAGTGTCATACATTTGTGTTTTGTGAAAGAACTTTTAAAATATTTGTGTTGTTAATTGCTGTCATTGTCCACCAAAAGATACACTATGTTATACAGTCTCATGTTTTTAACTTTTCCTTCTGGCGATACACATGATTGTAAACTTCCCCTTTCAACCACATTCACATACAGTACAGCATTGTTAATTATACTCGCAATACTCACAGTAATGAGGCCACTCACAGTATCCTCACCTCTATCCATTTCCAAACATTTAAATTCAACCTAGGTAAAAATTCAACACATATTAGACAAGTGCTCCCCATTCTCTACCCTCGCTCATATCTCCTGGTAACCTATATTCTAGATTTTATATATAGGAGTTTACATACTGTACTTAGTTCATAGAAGTGAGGTCATACGATATTTGTCCTTCTGTGTCTGACTTAGTTCACTCAACATAATGTCCTCAAGGTTGATCCATGTTGTCCTGTGCTTTAAGACTTCATTCCTTCTTACAACTGCATAATATTACAATGTAAGTATATACCACACTTTGTTAATCCTTCATTGGTTAATGAACACTTAGGTTCTTTCCATCGTTTGGCAGTTATAAATACTGGGAAACATCAATGTGCAATTCTGTTTGTGTCCGTGCTTTCAGTTCTTTGAGTATACCAAGTAGTGGGATTTTCAGATGGTAGGGCAACTCTATACTTACCTTTCTGAGGAATCATCAAACCATCTTCCACAGTAGCTGCACCATTTTACATTCCCATTAGCAGTGAATAAGTGTTCCTATTTATTCACATCCTCTACAACATTTGTAGTTTCCTGTTTGTTTAATAGTGGCCATTCTAGTAAGTGTGAAATTTTTATCTCATGGTTTTGATTTCCATTTCCCTAATAACTAGTGAAGATGTGCATCTTTTCATGTGGTTTTTAGCCATTTATATTTCCTCATTGGGAAAATATCTATTCATGTCTTTAGCAATCTTATAATTAGGTTATTTGTCTTTTCATTGTTCAGTTGTAGGAGTTTTTATATACATTCTGGATATCAAACCCTTATCAGCTACGTGGTTTCCAAATGTTTTCTCTCTTTGAATTGGCTCTCTTTTCACCATCTTAATAAAATCCTTTGAAGCACAATTTTGAGGAGATCCCGTTTATCTATTTTTTCTTTCATTGTTTGTGCTTTGGGTGTAAGGTCTAGGAGACTACTGCATATCACTGGATATTGAAGACGTTTCCCTGCATTTTCTTCTGTTTTTTTATGGTAACGGCTTTTACATTTAGGTGTTTGATCCATTTTGAGTTAACTTTTGTATAAGGTATAAGATAGTGGTCCTCTTTTATTCTTTTAGATGTGAATATCCAGTTCTCCCATCACCGTTTATTTTTGTATCGATATATATTATATATTCACATGCCATGACATCATCCAAAGTGTACAATCAATATACAAACTTTATTTTGTCTCATTTCTCTCTTACCCCTTTTGGTCAAGAAAGCTTTCTCAATCCCATGATGTGGGGTCCCAGCCCATCCCCTGGAGTCCTGTCCCACTTTGCCAGGGAGATTTACACCCCTGGGAGTCATGTCCCATGTAGTGGGGGAGAGCACTGAGTTTACTTCATCTGTTGAGTTGGTTTAGAGAGAGCCCACATCAGAGAAACAAAAGACGTTCTCTGGGGTGACTCATAGGCACAGTCATAAGTAGCTTCTCCTTTGCAGGCATAAGTTTCATAGGGGTGAGCCCCAAGATTGAGGGCTCAGCCTGTTAAGTTGGTTGTCCCCACTGCTTGAGAATCAGGAATTCCCCAGGTGGGGAAGTTTAATATTTCCTCCCTTCTCTCTGCTCCTTCCAGTGGGCTTTGCAAATGTTTTTTTATTCTCTGCCCAAATTATTCTGGAATGTATAGGGGCACCAGACTGACCTGTACAACCAACAAGATCCCTATTCAAGCTTCCATATAAGTATGGTGTTCGAATAAACTGACCATACAAGTTACATTAGCTTTGTCTACCAAAAATCTACATTTTGCACCAAATAGACATGTCTTCCTTTTAGCACCTTGTTGTTTTGACCACTATGGCTTTATACAATGTTTTTAAGTCAGAAAGTGTGCATCCCCCACCTTGTTTTTGGCTATTTGAGGCAGCTTTTCCTTCCAGATAAATTTGCTAGCTTTTCCGTTTCTTCAAAATAGTCTTGCAGTTTTGATTGGTATTGCATTGGATCTGTAAATCAGTTTGAGTAGAATTGACATCTTAATGATATTTAGCCTTCCAGTCCCTGAACATGAAATGTCTTTACATGTATTTAGGTCTTCTTTGATTTCTTTTCGCAGTGTTTAATAATTTTCTGTGCACGTGGCCTTGACATCTTTGATTAAGTTTATTCCTAGATACTTGATTCTTTTAGTTGCTATTATAAGTGGAATTTTTTTCTTGATTTCCTCCTTGGGTAGCTCATTATTAGTGTATAGATACTACTGATTTTTGTCTGTTGTTCTTGTATTCTGCCACTTTGCAGAACTCCTTTATTAGTCCAATAGCTTTGTCATATTTTTTCAGGACTTTCTAAATAGATGATAATGTCATCTGCATATGGTGAAAGTTTTACTTCTTCCTTTCCAAAATGGATGCTTTTTTAAAAAAAATATTTTTATTGAGAAATCTTCACACAATACATTCCATATGTGGTATACAATCAATGGCTCACAATATTACCACATAGTTGTGTAGTTATCACCATGATCATTTTTTAGAACATTTGTATCACTCCAGAAAAAGCTCATACATACCATATACCCTACCCCTCCCTCTCAGTGACCACTAGTATTTCCATCTACCCAACTTATTTTAAGCTTTGTCCCCCATATTATTTATTAATTTTTTAATCCATATTTTTTTACTTGTCTGTCCTTACCTTAGATAAAAGCAGCAACAGACACAGGTTTTCACCATTGCACAGTCACATTGTAAACATTATATCTTTATACAATTGTCTTCAAGAATCAAGGCTACTGGAACACAGCTTAACAGTTTCAGGTACTTACCTCCAGCCATTCCAATACACCATAAACTAAAAAGGGATGTCTACATAATGCATAAGAATAACCTCCAGGGGATAACCTCTTGAATCTATTTGAAATCTCTCAGCCACTGAAACTTTATGTTGTCTCATTTTTCTCTTCCCCTTTTTGGTTAAGAAGACTTTCTCGATCCATTGATGCCTGGTTAAGCTCATCCTGAGATTTCTGTCCCACATTACCCAGGAGATTAACACCCCTGGAAGTCATGCCCCACATAGCGGGAGGGCAGTGAGTTCACCTGCCAAGTTGGCTTAGAGAGAAAGGCCATATGTGAGCAATGAAATTCTCTGGAGGTGATAATTTAGATTATCTTTTGCAGGAATAAGTTTCATAGGGGTGAACCCCAAGATTGAGGGCTTGGCCTATTGATTTGGTTGTCCCCACTGCTTGTCAGAATATCAGAAATTCCCCAAATGGGGAAGTTGAATATTTCCTCCTTTCTCCCCATTCTCCCAAGGGGACTTTGCAAATACTTCTTTATTCACTGCCCACATTACTCTGGGATTGATTGGGGTATCTTATTAACCAGAACAAACCAACAAAATCTCCATGTATTTATGTTGTTCCGCTAAACTGACCATACAACACACATATGTAAATTTTGCACCAAATAAACATCTCTCTCTTTGATCTCACATAGAAGTTGAAGTTTTAAAGTATGGACTGTGTCATCCTTTACCTTGTATTCTGACTATCCTAGTCCTATCCAGATCATTTTCATTCATACCTCTACTTGAAGTCTGATTACTTTTTGAAGTTTTTAAACAGTTCCTGCATGGGTCACTGCTGAATTTCATAGCTTCATAGCTTTAACTCTGAGTCTCAGGTGTCATATAAATACCCAAAGTTTTTGGGAATGACCATGTTATATGCAAACCCAGTATCTCAGAATTTAGAATGAATAGCTGCACCTCCTGAATATATGTAACTGCTGTAAGAGCTTACAATTTACAACCCTTCACAGTAGGCCCCAACTTGATAACCCATGCTCTCAACGTTAGTTCACTGAGGTTTGCTTTTTGTTTAAGAAACACTTTTTTATTGTGAAATATAACATATATGCAGAAACGTGATAAATTTCAAAGTACAGTTTAATAAGGAGTTATAGAGTAAATTTCAGAATATAGTGTGGGTTACAGTCCCACAATTTCAGGAATTTCCTTCTGGCTGTTCTAATAATCTAGAAACTGGAAAGAAATACCTATATAATGAGTCAGTAGTCATAATTATTTGTTAAATCCTAACTTCTCAGTTACACCTTCTACCTCTCATTTGATCCTCCTGTCAGTCTTCAGGGATATCTGGTCAATGACCATTTCTAATTTCTTCATGTTGAGAATGAGGTGGGGGGGTGCAACGGGTTGTTATTCTGGAACAAACTGGTACCTCTAAGCTTCAGGGCTTATCTGCAGTAGGAAAAATCTGGAGGTTTTAATTCTCTGAAAAATAAACATAATAAGTAAAACTTTCATAGAATCTTAGATAGAGCCCTGGGTTTTCTTTAGGGTTTTCAGGAATACTGTTACTTGGAGCTTGGCATACCATGGCAATTTATAGTACCTGGCTGAAACTTGCATAAGAGTAACTTCCATTGTGTCTCACATTGTGAGGGAGAGTTATACCCCCTGGGAATCATGCCCCACATAGAGGAGAGGATAGTGAGTTTATTTGCAGAGCTTGACTTAGACAAAGAGAAAGGCAACATCTGAGCAATAAAAGAGGTTTTCTGGAATTGATTCTTAGGCATGCTTATAAGTTTGCTTAGCTTTACCATTATGAAATAAGCTTCATAACGGCCAGCCTCAAGATTGAGGGCTTGGCTTATTAAATTATGCTTGAGAAAATATCAGGAATTTCCCAGGTGTTGTTTAATCATTCCGTATTTTTCTCCAGTCCCTCAGCAAGGGACTTTTCAAATACTTTTTTATTATTTCCCCAAAGTACTCTGGAATGTATTATGGTATTACATTAACCTATACAGAATCACCAGATCTCATTCCCTTTTCTAGGCTCCATGTATTTAGGTTGTTTAAATAAACTTCCAGCCTCTTTTAAACTGTATAGATAAGCTAATCAAAAGGAGGATTCCTAATAGAACAAAACTAAGTGAATATAGGAATCCAAAAAGATAAGCTGGTATTTTTCCCTGATAGCATTTGCTGAAGCAAATTAGAGCTTGAGTTTCAAGGGTAGAGGGCACAAAAGATAAAAATTCTTATGATCTTTTCAAGTCAGAAAGTTAAATAGGAGGCACCCCATTTAAAACTACTCTCAGCCTAAGGATATTCAAATAACGCCTGCCCTTCTCCCCACCCTTGGCCAATTTGCAATCAGCAACAGAAACAGGAGTGACCCACTGCCATAGCAGGTGAGTATGATGAGTCTATGGTAGGAATGGGAGGAGCTGAAATGATCTAGTCCTAACAGTTAGCACACTGACCTACCAGGCACCTTTCCAAGTTAAACCCAACAATAAGTAGAAGTTTCTAGGCATGGAATCAGAGTTGCACAGGATAAGGACAATGGGAAAGAGAGAAAGAAAATGCCTACATAAAAGAGGGAAAGAAGGAAAGAGCCAGGAATCTCAGAAAGCAAGCAATTAATTTTTTAACACTACAAAGGAAAAAAAAGCTATGAAATTTGTGAAACTACTCTCAACAATAATACCACCTTCTAAATTTCAAGAAAATTAATTTTGCATTAAAAACAACAGAAAATTGTCTCATATAATTATTTTAAGGAAAAAAAGAGGAAAGTGTAAAATAGTATTCTTTCAGACAATAAATGATAGCTTACCAGAATATCCACAGAACTGATCAAAACTAGAAATCTCCAGATTAAAATAAGCCAAAAGAATTTCTGTTCTGAGCCAACAGAAATAAGTTCACCGAGTTTTTATATTATAGTTAGTCCATATGATTGAGGCATGATAATATGTGTCTTTTTATTCCTGACATTTCATTCAGCATACATTTCTTAAGGTTCATTTACCTAGTTGCATGCTTCACAACTTCGTTCCTTCTTATGGCTGCTCAGTGGGCCATTGTATGTATACACCATAGTTCTCCCTTCCATTCCTCAGTCGTTGTACTCTTCTTCCACCTCCATTCATTGTGGATTGGGACCGCTGCTGCCAATATGGATGCTTTTTTATTTCTTTTTATTGTCTAATTGCTCTAGCTAGAACTTCTAGCACAATGTTGAGTATCAGTGGTGACAGTAGGCATCCTTGACATGTTCTGATTTTAGAGGGAAAGCTTTTTGTCTCACCATTGAGTACAGTATCAGCTGCGTGGTTTTCATATATGCCCTTAATCATATTGAAGAAGTATCTTTTGATTGCTACCTTCCAAAGTATTTTATCAAAAAATGATGCTGGATTTTGTCAAATTGAGATAGTTATGTGTTTTTTTCCTTTTGATTTGTTAATGTGTTTTATTACATTCATTGATTTTCTTGTGTTGAGCCACCCTTGCACACCTGGAATAAAACCTACTATGTATAAATCTTTTAATGTGCTGTTGAATTTGATTTTTAAGTATTTTATTGATGATTTTTGCATGTATATTCATTAGAAAGATTTGTCTGAGGTTTCTTTTCTTGTAGTATCTTTCTCAGGCTTGGGTATTAGGGTGATGTTGGCCTCATAGAATGAGGTAGGTAGTGTTCCCTGTTCAATTTTTTTGGTATTAATTGTTGGAATTGCACTTCTTTGACATGTTTATTATTGTTTTTCATGAGAGTTGGGAAATTTGGGGCCATTATTTCCTTATATATTCTTTCTCTCTCTTTTCCCTTCTCCTCCTTGGACACTAACGCGTATGTTTGTATGCTTTGTACTGTCACTCCAATCCCTGTGACACTACTCAATTTTTTATGTTCTCCTCTCTCTGCAATTACATGATTTTGATTGTCCTGTCTCCCAGTTCTCTGATTCTTTCTTCTGCCTGTTCACATCTGCTGTATGCCTCTGGTATTTTTATCTCTACTAGTGTGCCTTTTATCCTCATAATTTCTGTTATATTTGTTTTTTTAATTTCATATTCTTCTGTATGCTCACAGGCTGTCTTCTTAATATCCTTCATTTCTTTATGCATATTTTCCTTCATTTCTTTGAATTGATTTAAGAGATTTATTTGAATATCTTTGATTAGTTGTTCCAACTTCTTAGTCTTCTCTGAGTTTTAATTTTTCCCTTGACTGAGCCATTTTTTCCTGCTTCTTGTATGGCTTGTAATTTTTTGCTAATATCTAAGCATCTGATTATCTTATGTGTTAAACTCTAAAATGTTCCTCCCTCTTGTCTAGGGTTTTATTGTTGATTGGTTTTGTATATGAGTTATTTGGCACATGCTCTTATTCTAGACCTTTAGAATAGCTACTTTCTGAAAGCTACTATTTATGTGAGTTAACAGAAGAGTGTGCTTTCATTACAAACACTTCGTAATTCTTGTCAACTGTAATTGGAAATATGGAAACAACTGGTATCCATCAACAGATGAGTGGGTAAACAAAATGAGCTCTAAACATATGTTGGAATATTATTCAGCAGTAAGGAGGAATGAAGTCCTGAAGCATGTGACAACATGGATGAACCGTAAGGACATTATATTAAGTGAAACAGGTCAGACAGAAAAAACAAATATTTTATGCTCTCACTGATATGAACTACTTATACTATGTTAAACTCATAGACACAAAATATAGAATATAGGTTACCAGATAGAGAACAGGCTAAAGAATGGGGAGAGATTGCTTATTATGTGCATAATGTTAAATTAGGGGAACTTAAATTTTTGGAAATGGACAGAGGTTATGGTAGCATGTTATTATGCGAATAACAGTAGTGAATGGTGTGTGAGTGTGGTGAAATGGGAAAGTTCAGAGTCATGTATGTTATCAGAAGGAAGGTTGGAGGTTAGAACATCTGAATGGATTAAAGTGAATCTTGTGGTAAACAATGACCGTGATTAACTGTACAAATATAAAAAAGTCCTTTCATGAACTATAGCAGATGTATGACACTATTATAAAGAGTTAATAAAGAGGAGTATATGGGGGAAAATGTATCTGCTGCAAACCATAGACTGTAATTAGTGGTAATACTTTAATACTCCTTCATCAATAGGAACAGATGTACCACACAGTCCTATGGGTCAGTAATGTGAGGGGTAAGGAGTATGGGAGGATGAGTGTTTTGTTTTTTATTTTTATTTCCTGGGATAATGAAAATGTTCTAAATTTGATCATGAGGCTGTACAACTATGTGATGATACTATGAACCAGTGATTGTATATTTCAGACGGTTTCTATGATCTGTGAAAATATCTCAATAAATTGCATTAAAAAAAATTCATGGCGTTTTGGGCATTCATGATATCAAGCCACCATCCCACTGTGTAGTACTAAAATATTTTGGTATTTCACCCTAAAAGGAAACCCATAACATTAAACAGTCACTCCTTATTTCCCCCTCTGCCTCAGTCTTTGGCAACCATTAATCAGCTTTCTGTTTTTATGAATTTGCCTATTTGAATATGTCATATAAATGGAATCATACCATGTAAACTTTTGCTTCTCGCTTCCTTCATTTCTCATAATGTTTTCTAGTTTCTTTCATGTTGTAGTGTGCACTAGTACTTTCTTTATATGGCTGAATAATATTCCATTGTATGAGTGTATGAGTATAATAATACATTTTGTTTCTCCATTTCCAAATAGACATTTGGACTGTTCCTGCCTTTTGGCTGTAGTGAATAGTGTTATTATGAATATTTATGTACATTTTTTTCTTTGAACATGTGTTAATGGCTGGGTCATATGATAATTCTATGTTTAACTTATTAAGGAACTACCAAAGTATTTTTTTCATGAGGCTGTACCATTTTACATTTCCACCAGTAATGTTTGAGTGTTTCCACATCCTTTTCAATACTGATTTCCATGTTTTTATTTTTATAGCCATCATAATGGATATAAAGTGGTATTTCATGGTGAATTAATTTTTCAGTTATAAAGATTTATTTTTGAACTAAATGTCAGAACATCAACAAATAATTATAGCAGTGTAAATTTTTGTTAGTGTCTTCTAAAAGTTAAACAAATAAAATTGCTCTTCACCCTGAGGGAATATTTTGATCTTCAAAAGAATGTACGTTTTGTGCTTTTTTAATTGTTAAATTTTTAGACTTTCATTTTGATATATCAGAATTAAAAAATTAGTAGAAAGATTTCCAGTATCCCCTGTAACCAGCTCACCCGAGTAATATATAGACTTTGTTCAGACTTTCTCAGTTGTTCTGCTAATAGTGTTTTTTTCTTTTCTCCTCCAGGATCTTATCTAGGATCACATGTTGCGTTTACTTGTCAGGTGTCTTGGGTCTCTTGTAATCTGAGCAGTTCCTTAGTTGTCTTTGTATTTTTTTATCTTGACTCTTTGTTTTCCCCCTCCCTCCCCCACTGCTTCCTCTCTCTTTCTATTGACATATAAAACATAAACTTTCCCATCTCATCCACTCCTGAGCTTACCGTTCAGTGGGATTAGTTGCATTGACAATGTTGTGGTTCCTTCATCACTTTCCAGTATTTAAACTTCCCATTTTCCCAAACAGAAACCCTTCACCCATTAGACATTACCTCCCCATGCCCCCCCAGGAACCTGAATTTGAATTTCTTTCTTTATGAGCTGGCATATTCCCTGATATTTTCTTTATAGTTGCTGTTGGGCATGACCCTGACACTTTTGAAGAGTGCCTGCCATTTATTTAGTAGAATTTTCCTTAACGTAAGTTTACTTGGTACTTGTTTATGACTAAGTTCAGGATATGTGTTTTTGACAAGAATACCACAGAAGTAATGTTGCATCGCTTCTCAGTGCATAACAGATTAGGTGCAACCTGATAATGATGTTAACTGGTGGTGTTAACTTGGAAATAATTGGTTAAGTTAGTGTCCATCAGATTTCTTCCCTGTAAAGTTTCTGTTTTTTTTTTCTCTTAGTACTTCCACAGTTACTAATTGTTTTATGGAGAGAAATTTTGAGATTATATAAATATCCTTTTCCTCATTGTACTTTTTCTCACAAGTTTTAGCGTGCATTGATGAGTCGTGAATGAAATACTTTGTGGTAATTGCTAGTTGGTGATTTCATGTCATTCATTTGCATTCATTTCATCTTATTTCATCATTTTTCCTGAAATTCTGTATCTGGCAATGTGGTAAAATGCCCACTTACCATCATAGAGTGATGAAGTTGAAAGGGGCTTAAATTATCCTTTTGTGATAGCCATGTTGCATGATTACATCATGTTAGAGCAGGAATGGGTCTTCTTAAACCAGAATATATAAAAATTATTTTTGGAATATAAAAAAATAGTTGTTAACTCTCTGAAGCTCAGATTTCTAGTAAACGTGTTGAATTTTTCAATCATGGTATTGGAAAATCACTTTTTGTAGTCCTACATTCTACCACATTCCTTAAGCAGTTACTGTATTGTAGCCACACCACAGGGATATATGAAGTAAAAATATTGAAGGTCGAGCAAAATGTAAATAAAGATAGGAAAAATATAGGAAGATAGTTATAGGAAATAGAAAATTTTTCATTATTTTAAGGGTAGATAATATTGCCTTGAAAAATTACTTTTGGATTTCATTCGTTGGACTATCTGATGCAGATTTTCTACCTCTTCTATGTTCAGCTTTGTTTTCAGCTTTGTTACTTATATATGAGGAGGTAGCCGTATTGGAGCCCAGCATTTAAGAAGTAATGCTTCTTTTTTTTGTTAGTCAGATCCTCTGCATTTTTTGTTATGCACATCATCACATCGAGAAGGCACTAATTTTTAGAACTACTAAGAAAAGGAACGAAATGTGAAACTATTCAATGTGATTAGTAGTTACAAAGAGGCATAAAGATGAAGAGCAAAGAGAAATTGATGTTGAGGTGATTCTGTTTGGTTCACAGTGCTTTTGGTGTCATTATTTGTAGTTCCTGCTTAACTGATTAACTTTAGTACCTGGAATGTATATGCCAACTATTATTATTGTTGTTATTTTGTCTCCGGGAATAGATTTTTAGAATTTGATCAGTCTTTGTTTGTTCATTTTGTAGGAATACAGGAGTTTCCAGAAAATATAAAAAATTGCAAAGTTTTGACCATTGTGGAGGCCAGTGTAAACCCTATTTCCAAGTAAGTTCTTCTTTGTTGCATTAGAGACCATTTTTGAGGTTAAAACAGCTAATCAACCTGTCGTAAAATAATACTTTACATAGTTCAGTGAACAATCTGTGTCAATTTTTGAATCTGTAAAAAAAAATCTCAATTTTAGAGTAAAAGTAACCTGTTAAATAATTGCTCTGAAACCTTTAATTTGTGGTTCTGAAAATTGAGATATCACATATAATTAATGTCAGAAATGAGACTAGAATCCAAGTCTCCTCAATAATATAAAAATGTCTTCATCTACAACTGAAGATGTATGCCACACTCAACCTTCTGAAAAATCATGTGATTCGTGTCAATATATACTGGAAGTTATGTATGTTCTTTTATGATGTCTACAAAAAGAAAAGTTTGCTGGCACTATAGCTGTTAAATTTCACAAAAATAGAATGCTGAAGAAAAAGATTAATAGAGTAAACCAAGGCTTGGTATAGATAATTTGAAGCCAGTTTTTACATATTATAATGCTGTCTTGATGAGATTTTCATAACATGACTTGCTTTACCTGCTATGGAATATGAAGGAATGTGAGATGGGGGAAAATAAGATGAGTCAAAGATTAATGTGTCTTACTTCAAGAGGATTTTCTGCTTGTTAAAATTCGGGATGAACTGGTGAAGATGATGCATATTCTCTCTTTTGAAAGTATTGTTCTAGCATCAAGTTCCAGTTCTATGATGTGTTTCACAAGCCAGAGAAAAATAGTAGTAAAACACTAATACATGTCGATTTTCATATGGCTTTAAAATGTCATTCAGTTTTTATATTATTTTTTCTTAGTTCGGTATAAAATTCTGTAATCTTTATTTGATTATTTAAAGGCCAATAGTTGAGATTTAAAGAAAAGAAAATCTAGACCCAACAGTTCTCAACTAGGGTCGATTTGCAATTCCTGGAGATATTTTCTATTGTCACCGCCTGGGGATGGAGGGATGCTAATGCCATCTGGTTGGTAGAAGTCAGGGATGCTGCTAAATATCCTATAATGCATAGGACTGCTAACTTGACAGCATAGAATTATCCACCCAAAATGTCATTATTGTTATGGGTTAGCATCCCTGTTGTAGTCCTTTGTATTGATGAAAAATTTGAAGTTTTTAGATGTTAGATACGGTGAATTTGTAGAGTACCTGCTAACTTTATAGTTAAATTGCCTATACACTTCTGTTGAAATTCACAGCTGACTGAGGAAGATTTTAAATTATTGAGACAAATATTGCCTCACTTTCTTTTTAAAGGGAAATACATATATTAGCACTAAAAGAGATCTGGTTTTACAAAAAGGTAAATCTCAGTTTCAGGATCAATAATAGAAGAACAGAGTTGACCATTATTAAGAAGATGTCTTTGATTATACAGATTCTTAAAGAGATTTATATTTAATAGAGACTGAAATTCTGTATATGAGCTTAATTAAAATCTTGGTATGTTTTCTATAGGCTTCCTGATGGATTTTCTCAGCTGTTAAACCTAACCCAGTTATACCTGAATGATGCTTTTCTTGAATTCTTGCCAGCTAATTTTGGCAGGTAAATTATAGTTTCTTCTAAAAGCTTTTATTGTTACCTCTTTAAAGTTTACAAAAATACAAGTTGCTTTATAAATGCTGTTAAGTACAGTTTTATAGACTCTTGTGATAATTTCCATGCATTATAGCTTAGAAATTTTATAGTTTCTTTAGACCTTGTTATTTTGACTTTGAGTTTATTTTTTTAATTTTATTTATAAAATACATTTCTTGAGAAATATCCATACACATAACATTCCAACCAAATTATATAATCAGTGGCTCACAATATCATTACATAGTTGTGTATTCTTCACCATGATCATTTTTAGAACATTTGCATCACTTCAGAAAAAGAAATAACTCATACATCCCATATCCCTTTCCTCCCTCTCATTGACCCAAGTAAACAATATGTTGTATGCAAAAATAGATGATTTAGGAGTGCATGGGTAAGTTCAGTTGTAGAATTCTCGCCTGCTGTGTAGGAGACCTAGATTTGATTCCCGACCCATGTACCAGCAGCTTCCACCCCTCCTCCAAAAATAGGTGGCTTGAATTGGGAGTAATTTCTGTATTTTTGAGATAATGGATGATTTATTCTTAGCATCTATCACAATCTGAAATGATCTAATTTATTGGTTATCTGTTTTCTATATAGAATAAAAACTGTTGAGAAAGAATATGTTTCTGGGCTTCACCATGTCAGTTCTGTTTACCACCACTTAAGAACAGTTCCTGTCATACTGCAATACCTCAGTAAATGTTTTTAAAGATGAATTTGCTTATCAATAATAGGTACCAGGTTATATGGAATTTTTAATTTATTAGTTAATTTTGTAGTCATCTTTTGTCTAAAACCGATTAGTATACTTGTCAGATTCTTCTTCTGCATGTGGCATTTGGACAACCTAATCTAAAAGGTTGGTATGGATTTTTATTCCACATTTTCAGGTTTTCCTTCTAGCTCCTCTAAAACACTGGAAGCTAAAAGAAGTATCATTATGTGATTCAGCAGTCTTACTTGTTTCTTAAATTCTGTCTTCTCTATTATAACTCCTCTATGTCCTTTGATCCTACTTCCAGTCTGTAGGGGTCTTTGGGCTGTGCCCATTTTAACTTTTTCTTGTTGAAAAGGGGTATCAACAATATATATTAGGAGGATGGAATTAATTAATAGTTTTGAAGAGGGTAGCTCCTCTGGATTTCAGGACTTATCTGGCCTAAACACCCTCTGGAGGTTATAGGTTTCTAGAAAGTAAGCTTAATACATGAAACTTTTGTAGACTCTCAGTTAGAGCCCTAGGTGTTATTTAGGGTTACCAGGAATGATGTTAGTTTGGGGTATGGCAAACCATGGAAATTAGGAATATCTAACTGAAGCTTGCATAAGAGTAGTCTCTCAACTCTATCTGAACTCTCTTAGCCACTGATACCTTATTTTGTTACATTTGTTTCCCCCAGCACCAGGGCCAGGCTCAACCCTGGTAGTCCTGTTCCCCATTGTCAGGGAGACTTTAACTCCTGGATGTCATGTCCACGTATTTGGGGGGGAGGCTAATAATTTCCCTTGCAGAGTTGAGGAGAGAGAGAGAGAGAGAGACCACATTTGAGCAACTAAAGAGGTTTCCTGGAAGCAGCTCTTTTTTTTATTTAAATGAGCATAATGAGATTTCTTTACTTAGGACTTCTCAGAGCAGGCTATACACATATTTGACTACTTTTTCTTCTTGTATGACTTTTTTATTAAACATTACAACATACAAACACAAACATTCTTACCATATCATCATTCCATTCTTGTTATATAATCAGTGACTCACAATATCATCAGTAGTTGTATATTCATCATCATGATCATTTCTTAGAACGCCTGCATCAATTCAGAAAAAGAAAACAGAAAAAAATTCATACACAACATACACCTTACCCCTCCCTTTCATTGATTACTAGCTTTTCAATCTACTCAATTTATTTTAACATTTGTTCCCCCTATTATTTATTTATTTTTAATCCATATGCTTTACTCATCTGTTGACAAGGTAGATAAAAGGAACATCAGACACAAGGTTTTCACAGTCACATAGTCACATTGTGAAAGCTGTATCATTATACAATCATCTTCAAGAAACATGGCTACTGGAACACAGCTCTACATTTTCAGACAGTTCCCTCCAGCCTCTCCATTACATCTTAACTAAAAAGGTGATAGCTATATTATGCATAAGAATAACCTCCAGGATAACCTCTCGATTCTGAAATCTCTCAGCCACTGACACTTTATTTTTGTCTCATTTCCCTCAAGTCCCTTGATGCTGAGTCCCAGCTCATTCTAGGATTTCTGTCCCACGTT
>PVIY010008786.1:0-75395 GCA_004026745.1 Myrmecophaga tridactyla | reverse complement strand
AGACCCTTCCTACCATGTACATCGACAAACACACCAACCGCCACCCAATCTCGGTAGCTGATCTCAAAACCCCAGGCATCAATCCACCTCGATACATCCTTTCCCTTATGTAAGCAGCAAATCATCAACATAGTCAGTAGAAACGCAGCATTAAAAAGGAATCAACAAAAAAAAGGAGGCCGGACCCCGGTCCAACCCCCAAGAATTAATACTAGGGAGCAGCTAGAGTAGCAAAGACGTACTTGTGTCTCAAAACCTAGAATCCATTTGCTTTCTGGCCCCTCTTCTTAGGAAGCAATATTTTAAATTCGCTATTTCACTAGAAAGGGCCGGAAAGCTCCAGAAAAAGGCATTCGCACGGTGCAGTTGATTTCAAAATATTAACCCAGCCCTGTTGCTCACTTTAATAGCGAACTTCCAGCGTCCAGCCTTTTTCCCCCTCTTCCAGAAGGAAGACTGGCTCACAAGATAAACCCTGGGCTGCAGAAAATGGGCCAGAAGCCCTGATTCCATTCCCCAACGAAAAAAAAAAAATCAAACAATAGGAATATCTCTGCACGACCGGCACCCGTCTGATATATCGTTTGCCCTGATATGATTTAGGCAGATTAAGCCTAAAGATTATAAAAAAAAAAAAAAAATACCAGCCTTGTCTCATCTCTCTCCCCTCCATCCATCCACCACATACCCAGTAGCCCTTAGGTAAACTTGCCCATCGTAACCAGCGGGACCATTTTAACTCGAAAGGCGATGCAGAAGCCCTTGAACGATGAAGAGAGGCTTTACCCAGAATGGCAAATTCATCAAGGGCCAGTTTCTCAGCTCCCCAGACCTAACCTCCAGATGCCCCCAGATAGCCTATCCTGGAGACCGAGTCACCCAGCACGCTGGGAGTTCAAATTTCCACTGGAACCTTCAGCACAAAGACAAACCGTCATCTGACCCCCGAAACTACACTGTCCTCCAGGTGTGACAAGGAGTGTCCCTCTCCCACCCAGGGCCACCCACAGGACCCAGGGCAGAGAAAGAATTAAGAATGTCAGGGTGGCGGCTTGTGGTGGAAAAAGAAAAAACTATCTCCCCAAAGCGGGAATAACTGGAGGAAGCAGGGAGAGGACAGCTCCTGTCCCAATAGTTCTCTTATTTGGTCTGACCATGTCTTGCTCCATCCTAGGCTCTAGCTCTGAATGATCTATGACCTTTGCATTACAAAAAAAAATTAAATTTAAAAATCAGGGGAGAAGAACCCTTTCTTAGTAAAACCCAAATAACAGTTAGCAAAAAATATCATTTTCTCATTGCATGATGATATTTCTACAGCCAATTCAAAAGGGGAAGGCATTTAATTGAGAAAAGGAGAAATTTATTTTTTTTTAACAAGTAATCACAGGGTAAGTCACCTGCAAAGCAGCCGAGCCCATGGGCTGGTATTACATCACTGGTCTAGGAAGGGGGGTGGAGGGCAGATTTTTTTTCCTTGTCATCTGGGTGATGTTCCTAAAGCAGTTAAGTTTTGTGGTTAAAGAAAAAAGAGAGAGGGAAAGAGCCGAAACTCTGGGTACCACACAATGCCTTGAAAAAAAACAATACATCGAACCAACATTTAAGGTCACTGAGAGCTTGCAAAACCCACAGCGCTTACACAGAGTGGAAGTTTTCAGGCAAGCCTGCTACTAAATCATTAATATAAACAAATGGAAGGCAGAGGGGGAAGATTCCCTTGTAACTGATCCAAACAGGAGCACACATACACATATATACACACACACTGTCTCTTTTCACCTTCTCCGAGTATGCCCACCTTCGCAAAATAGCAGGAGTCCGACCTGAATCTTCAGACTCAAGAACCACATCCTTACACCCTCTCAAAAAAAAACACACACACACACACACACACACACTTCCGTGCACAAACACACACACACATACACACACCTCAATTCCTCAATTCCTCAACAGCCAGGGAAATCCCTGTTTCAATTCAATTTTGTCTCCTTGAGATCCTCTGTGTCCCTTCTCTTTCTCATTTGAACTAGCCCCTTCCCCAGAGAGAAAAAGAATGGGGGGTTGGGGGGAGTGGCCACAAATGCCAAAAAAAGTATCTGTCCAAAATGAAGTGATTGTTGCACATCGTTTCGGACTAAAGATCCAAGCAAACAGGAGAAAGACTTTAAAAAAAAAAAAGAAAGATAATAAATCAAAAACACTCTGACTTTCCCAACATCTGGAGCAAAAGGACACAACTTCCAGGAGAAACTGAAGGAAAAGAATGGCAGTTGAAAACCATTTCTATGGTCAGCCGAGGCTCTCGGATCCAGCATTCAAAAAAAAAGAAATCTAGGTTGGTAGCTCCCAACTGAAAACTTCTCCCGTTGTAAGAGCATCCTCTTCCCAGAATGGACCAGAAACCCTGAGTTGTTTCACATCTTGCCTACCTTCCTTTCCCCCCAAACTCTTACCTTTCCAGTTGAACAGAAGATTTGGGATCTGTCTGTTTGTTTGTTTGATGTTTAATCAACTGAGTTTGCTGGGTATGTTTCCTCTTTGGGAAGGTTCAAATTCCAGAATCTTTCTCTCTCCTTTTCTTTTTTTCTCTCTCTGGGAGGAAGTGGTGGGGAAGAAGGGAGGGAGGTGTTGGAGGTGGGAATAGCAGGTCCTTGGTGGCTCGAGATGCTGAGATGCCGAGGTGCCGGCTGCGAGAGGGGAGGACACCCTCGCCTCTCCCTCTCTGTGAGTTGCATGCAAGAGATGTGTAGGGCTGAGCTCTGAGCCTGAGACTGCCAGAGGAGCCCAGGAATTTCACGCACTCCAGAGCCGGCCCCTCCCTCTCCCACACAGACCCCGGCATTTAAAGAGACAGCCGGGCAGCCTGGCTCCAGGCTTCACCTCCTCCCAGACTGTTTTGCAAACAGCTGAGAAGATATAATCAGGGAGGGGCACATGGCAGCCCCCTAGGACTCAGAGGCTGTGCCGGGAGCTCAGTTCTCTCCTCACCCCAGCCTCAGAGGAGGGTCCTTCACTAGAACTGGGGCTGAGATTGAAATAAAGACAAAATCCTCATGTATAGCTTCAGCAGACTCAACCACTTCTCCATGGCCAAGGATGCAGGAGTCTTATTGCAGACTGAGGGAGGGAAGAGGAGTCCAACCCCAATAGCGTGCCTCAGTTTCCCCCAAGTCCTCGCTCCACCTTGAAAAATTAGAACAATCCTTGAGCCTCCAGCGGAGGTCAGGGCTCTAACTAGGACACAAATCTATTTCTTCAACAAGTACTTACTGAGTGCCTGCTCAGAACAAGGCACAGAGCAAGGGGCTGAGACAAAGAAATGAAAGTGGCAAACAGGGGCCCCAGTAGCCAAGACAGACCCAGGAACAGTTAACCAAATCCCAAAGGACTGAAAGCTTAGAGAGAGAGAAGCAGGGATTGAGTTCTTCAGGAGATCAGGGGGAGTGAGTCCTTTCTGTGACTTGCACCCTGAAGTCAGCAGGGCCTTGGCATTTCTACTGCACCTCACCACCCTTGGCAATCCACCACCACCTTGGCCGAACTAGTCAGTGCTATGGAGACATCTCCCAGTCAAGTCTAAACCAGAAGTGACAGTCGGTGGTACCAAACATGAAGGTTTTGCTCAGCATCACGTCCTGGTACCTCACAGTAGGAAAACACCTCACATCCCCTTTCTTTCTCCTGCCCCCCTTTCTGGGGGCTGCACAAGCATGTCCTTCCTTGGGGCCAACACCAACAGCAGAAAGAGTAACCAAAAGATGAGGAAATCACAACTTTAGAGAGGTTAAATCATTGCCCCAAGGTTACACAACTGGAAATAGCAGAGAATGGATTTGAACTCAAAGGTCTAGAACCTGCCTGCTTAACCACTGCCCTTTATTGCCTCCCTTTCAGGGACAGGAGTTCTTATATCTCTGTCTTTTGCTCCCTTTGCCCACATCCCATCTTTCTCCACACCCCCACAAGGGTCCAGCCATCCTGGCACTTATCCAACACAGCAAACTTTGATAGTGCATGCACCAGGCAGTGTACTCATGGGAAATGAAATGAGTGTTTCAAGGCTCTTGCCCCAAGGAGTCCATGACTCACCAGTGGATAACAGGAACACAAATGTACCTAAATGGATTTTATGCATGACATCTGATCTCCCACCTGTTTTTACACTAGACCTGAACTATCCTGGCCACCAGATCTAGATCTATCTTTGTCTGATCTGGCCATTCTCATTGATTAAGCACTTTGTTTGCTCTCAGAATGAGGAAGGGAAGTTCAAAGGACATGGTACATGTGGTTGGACAAGATATCTTGAGTTCTTGTGGGACAAAATATGTACAGGAACCCACAATCCAAGCAGATCAGTGGGAACAGCCAAGGTAGTTGTAGGCTCACCTTTGGGATCAGCAGGAAGAGGCCAAAGGGATCCAGGGATGTGAGTGCAGAAGCTCAAAGCAAGAGCCCAAGGACTCACTGCCCTGAAGAGGTCAGCTCCATGGAAGGACATCCCCGCGAGAAGCCCAGTGTACATCTGTTGCTGGAGAGCCTAGAGGTTAGGAAGCATATCTGGGTTACGGTTCCAATTTAGCTACCTAAATTCCACATGACTTGGGTCATTTTCTTACCCTCTCCAAATCTCAGCTTCCTCACTTGTTAAATGGAGATAATATCTGTACTCACCTTATAGGATTTTTGCAAGAATTAAATTACAAAATACATGTAGAATAAATACCTGTCCCACAGATGCGCTTAACGTATGTTCACTACCTCAGCCCAAAGGTCTGCATTTGCCCCTGCATGGGATTATTAACTTTGGACTGCCCCCTATAGTTAGCATTACTTTATTTCAAGTTCATCATTTCACTTTTAATATTTTAGCTTACTAGGCTGTCATTTCAGTTACTATCACTTACTTGTTTTTAGCCTTTTGCTTTCTAACCTACTTTGCTTTATATGTTTTCAATATACTCATTATCATTTTATTCAGTTTCATCATTTCTTAGGCTTCTTAAGTGATATTTACTTTTCAGTTACTCTAGTGTATCCTTTTAGTCAGCCTTTTATCATGAAATCTCCAAGCTCATTTTATCCCACTCTTCCATATCATTTTAGCTAACTGCCACTGTTCATTCTCAGTGATCCAGCATTCCTCTCCAGATAGCGCTGGACTTAGGAGGGTAGATATGCTTCAAACTATCAGAGAAAGACAGCATCAAAGAGAATAAGATGGGTCTCCTTGCAGACACATAATGCAATCATAAGCAAAAAGCAATAGCGGATGTTGCCCAAATGATGGTGCCACATCAGCAATGGTACTTGTTTTTTAAAGGACTCATTGTAGCCTACTGAAGTCCTTAGAGACCTTGGGCCTTTTCTGCTCTCATCCCTGTTCTGGGCTGTAGAGGGCCACAATCAGAGGCCACTGGGCTAGAAGCTTCCCTTTGAGCCTGATTTCCTTCTCAGAAGTGTGGCTGCAACCTTCACTTGTTTCAAGGGGAAAACAAAACAGGCCAGGGACTATTTCAGCTTTCCTCAAATGCACTACATCGATGCTTTCAGGATGGAGCAAGGAACAATTCCCTCATCAATCAAAAGGATAAGTTGTCTATAACAGTCTGAAAAAGAGATCAAGTTATTATAATGACAATAATAATAGCTACCGCCACAGCTTGCCCTGGCTGGCCCCCTCCTCGGCAGCATCAGGTTTAAGAGCTCAGGGCACAGTAGATGGAACATGTGGGTCCACAACCCAGCTCCATCACTTGCTGACCATGAGACCCTGACCAAGTCACTAACATAGCAAACCTCAGTTTTCTGATCTATAAAATGGGAATGATAATGGTACTAACCTCAAAACTTTCCAGGGAGAATTATAATCCTAAGAATCTAGGAAACTAAATGGCACCTGAAAAGTTCAGAGTAAAAAATATCAATTATTATTACCTGAATAGTATTGAATATATTTAATATTTGAGACAGTATGGGCACCAACCAATCAGACTAGAAACTGGCCATAAGCACTACCAATGCATACCAGTTATCAGTCCTGCTTATTAGCATTATTTCTACCTGCCAGGTACTGTGGTAAACACTTGACATGCAAAAATACCTTGTCTGGTAAGCAGTTGGCATGGACTAATAACATTGTCTCATGTAAACACTCCCAGCAAGTTGCTTTTATGTTCTTGTTAAGATATGTGAAATTACATATTTTTAAATAAGGCTATGCCTATGAAATCAGAGATTGAGATAAACAGACCTGACATATACATTCCTGCCATCCTAATGACTCTTGGCATGTGCATTTCAGGGATTGCTTCTGCTGGGAGTCTTTTAGCTTTTAGATACATTCCTTTTACCTACTAATTCTTTTGATAATCTTTGGGAAATAATTACAAAGGTCAATGACCTCACTTTCTTCATCCATTAAATGATATACATACTGTCCTTTGTTTTTTGAGTTCCCATTGTGCTATCCTAACCAATGGCTAACACCCCTGGGAATATCAATGGTTTTTTCAAGTCAAAACCAAGTCAATAGAAATTGGGCTTTAGGCAGTTCTGCTAGTATCCCAACTTGAAGAGGCCAGCACTTCATTTGAGTCAAGTTCTCCAGTCTCCCAACCTGCCCGTCTAGTTTTGTTTTCTTAGTCACTGAATTCCCCAAAGAGCAAATTTCAAATTCAGCTTCAAATGTTATTGGCCTGAGCAGTTTGCATAGAGCCCCTTGCAAACTTCCTTCTTACTCTTCTCTTCTCCTCCCCCAAGAGTGCTGCTACAATGCTGGTCTACTGGACTTTATTGGTTTTCTATTATCTACGTAATGATGTCTTCAGTGTTATTAATAAGTGACTGCTTATTAATTACTATTATTAGACATTCATTGTGCAGTGCAGACAGTGCCAGCAAGGGGCCTGGCATTCTTCAAGGACAGGACTCAAACACAAAGTATTATCCCTAGAGTCAGTAAGAGGATTCAGAGCCAGCAGCGAGTTATGGGGAGCTAAAAGCAGAGCTCCCCAAATTCTGAAAGCTGGGCACCTGATCCAGAGAACAGTGTTCAGGCATAAGGATGGAAGGAGAGAAGTGAACATGAGATTTGCAGGCACGTGAGGACATAAGCCAAAAGATTCACTGCCCTGAGGAGGTCTGCTTCCATGGAATGTTTCTAACTCCTGGCATCTCTTCTTCTAGGCTATCAGTTGCCCCGAGAGGCTGCAGCAAAGTTTGGCTCCTGGGAAAACTCAATGCTTTCCACCTCCAACTCCAATGGGGAGCTCTCTACCCTCACTTTCCTAACCTGTTTATTCCATAAAAAGAAAGCCATCTCAGGTGCTTATAGCCAGTAGAAGCCTCCTCCCAGCTTTCTCCCTGCCCCTGGCACCCTTTTGCCAGCTAACAGGAGCCAGCCCTCAGGATAGGACTACCAACTTGGCCTCAGGGAGATCCAGGCTAGGAAGTGAAACTGCCTCCTCTTGGCTGCATCTTTCTCCCTGAGCCCCTGAGAGAAAGCCACTTGCCTAGAATGATGGTAACAGACTATCTCATCAGAAAATCTTTACAAGAAAAAACTGAAGAGGAAACTATATCCTCCCACGCTGATAATTTTCAGAGCAATTCTAAAATTTCCTGCTTGGGGATCAAATTTTAACACAGTCCAGGTATATTTGGAGTGTTTAATCGGTTTGAATATTTAAATGATAGGGAGTTCCTACTAATACTTGATGGTAGCACTCAAATTTAAAAAAAAAAAAGCATAATTTTCTCCAGTTTTTAATGGAAGTTCTTGTCTATCTTAAACTGTATTCCTCCCACCAGGTAAGAGCCGGCTGGATTGGCACAGACGCTCTTGGATTATGACTGCTAAGAAGGCAGGACCTACAGCTTGAGAGAAGCAGCATAGAGTAGGGGCACAGAAGCCACCCCAGGGCCAGCCTGTGCAGGTGGGAATCAGCTGTACCATATACAAGCTTTGGGATCTTAGGCAGGTTGCTTAACCTCTCTGCACCTCAGTTCCCCTTCTACACACTGGGGGTGATGACTATCTATCTACTAGGGTCATTATAAGGATTAAATGAGTTAATATTTATAAAGCACCCTGACAGTGACTGGGCTAGATAAGCATCTGTTAAATTAAACAATAAGACAAGTTCCATCCGCACTACCCCCAGAAGGCCCTTTAGAGATGCTACATAATAGGGATAATGGTTATACGCGGCTTCTGGAATATCTCCGGATCATGGGCAGGATTGCTGCCATCACCCTGGCAGCCTGAGTGGTCAAGGTTTCTCCAGGTCCCAGTTCTAATGCATTCTGCCCGGACCCCTCCCCTCCCTTCCCATCCCCTCTCTCTCCACCTCTGCCCAGCAGCACTCACATCCTTCATGCTGGTTCATACTGAAAAGCCCAGTCCTGCCCAGGTGCAGGCAAGACAGAGAGCCCAGCAGCAGCAGCCTCCCAGGGTCCAAAGCACCCCTCATCCCCATGCCCAGCAAACTCTCTGATCCACGAAATAGAACTATTTTTAAGTGATATACTTTGACTCAGTTGCCGAGGAGAGGGGGATTAAAAAACTCTCCCCAGGATTCAAGCTTGAAGATGGAGTGATTGCCAAATGTTAACAGCTTTTTGAACAGGACACAGTTAAAAATACGTCTGCAACGGTTTTAGCTCAAACTCAAAAAATAGCTTCACCGACAGGAGACTCATGGGCAGTGGGGAGTAGAGAAGTGGAAGAGGCAGAGGGATTCCCTGTGGAGGGGCCCCCAGAAAACCTCACCGCAGGAATGCATGAGGGGCGCCTGGTTTATTTTCCCATGTGAAATAACACCTTTGGAAAACACAGCCCCAGATCTCCAGGGAAAGGAGCCGCACCCAAACACTGCTCACGGGAGGAGATGCTCCTGATGGGCGTGGCTAGCGCCAAAGGGAGTAGCGTTGCAGGAGTGAGTGTTACAGTGCAGAAATCGCGCCCCCACCCCAACTCCCACCTCCACCCCACGCAGCCCTGCTGAACCAGAACCTGCATCTTAATAAGAGGCCCAGTTGATTCCGATACACATTCAAATTCCATAGGTGCATCCCAAGACTCTTCCACGGCACCTCAGCCCTAAAAGGGTAGGACTCAAAATAGTTCTCCTTATTTGACATGCGAGGAAACTGAGATGCAAGGAGGGATTCATCTAAGGCCACCGGGTGAGTCAGGTCTAACAGAATCAACTTTAAAAAGCCCCAAGTTAGACTTCATCCTCAGACCTGGCAGACAGCAACAGAGAACTTGTGTTGTCTTCTTTCTAGGGGCAATGGGCTTGAAGCATAAGGCCATTGCTTAAAGCAACATTGCTCAAAATATGTTCCGTAGATCACTATTTATATATGTCTAAATATATTTAGGAATTTCATAAAGCGCATGAATATATTTCAGTCTCTGAGAAGTCCAGTAGGAAAGAAACTATTTAACCTAGTTCAGTCCGGTGTTTACCAAAGTTATTTTACCATAAAGCCCTTTTCCTGACCATAAGACACTGATCAATATTATTAAAAGCATCGTGTTCTGAGAAATATATGTTGGGATTCGCCAGCTGTTTACCATGGAATCACCTGTTCAGCCAGTCTGCAGAAACAGGCATAAAGTGTCTTAGAGGAAGGAGGTAGGGGCAAAGAGTAGAATGCCTTTTATATAGACCCATAAAACATTATCATCAATCCATGATTGATCACTTTCTGCAACCAGGAGCTCACTACCTTACAAAGCAACCCAAATCTTTATTGGATGGCTCCAATATTTTAGAAACACTATTTCATTAGGCAAAAATCTTCCTCCTCATAATTTCTTGGGCAACAATTGCCTGAAGTTGAGTTTCATAATCAGTTTGCATGACTGAATTAATGTTTACTTCCCACAATTACCCTTACATACGACTCTGGCATTAGTAGACTCTTTTCTATAGACCAGACCTTCAAAAACTTCTCTGAATCACACAATTTTTGAGCTTAAAAGTATTTTAAAGATCATCTGCTGCAAACCTTTTATTTTTTACAGATGAGAAAACTGTGCCTGAGAGGAATCAAATGACTTGCCCAAAGTCAAATAGGACAGTGGAGACTTAATTTGAAAGACTGCATTTGAAATGAACAGGATTCTTCTGTTCTTTCCTTGGTGGGAGGCCTTTCTTCCCTCTCCTGGGAATCCTTGGATGCCCGAGGTTTGTGCCTCATCTCCAAAGTCCATCACACAGAACCACAGAGCCTCCCACATTGTTCCTCCTGGTACCCCTGTCAGATGCCATGTTGAAGGTCAGATGAGTGGGGGGGTTGTGTTCCAGCCTCTCCCCTATGGAGTGGCCAAGCTGGGACTGCTCTTCACCCCACGCTGCCTCCTTGCCACTACTGCCATCTGTACACTCCTTCTCAAGGATCGCCATCTGCTCTCCTGATGCCATTCCATGGCCCCCAGTGCTTCACCCAGTTTCCTCCCCCATTGCTTGAGACACTTTCCCTGCGACCTATGACTTCCCTTTCCACCATCTCCATCCACTCCACCTTCATCCCATCACTCCATAACTTCAAGAGCTTGAACACCTACAGTCTTCTGCTTTCTCTCTGCTTCTTGTGTCAAGTCCCTACTAACCTAGAAGTTCCACCAGAGACCATTTCCACCAGCCCCCCACTAGGCTATATAATGTCTGCTAAATAAATAAATGAGACTGTGCCCCCTTTCTATCCCAGTCCAGTCTCCCATATTCTGAATGCTGCTACTTAAGCCCATGTTGCCCTCTTTCTGAGAGTGCACTCCCTTACTAAAAAGCAAGAAAGGACTTGGTACAAAATAGGTGTTAGGTAAATGCAGAGTGATAGTACCAGGTCACTAAGGAACATTCCTGGAAGCTAAAGATAAGTGCTGCTCCTTTTCTCACTAGAAAAGCTCTGCACTTCGGGAGGTCAGCGATCATACCTATATGATCACACCTGATGTGTAAGTTCTCTATAAATAAATATGTGAGAAATGACTACAAGAGATTTGGGCTTTTATGAGGCTATAATGGTTTCCACTTGTTTGGCATCTATTCTGTGCCAAACATTTCACAAATATTCATGTAATGCTTAGAATAGTTTTGTAAGGCTTGGGAAGGGAGCTTAGAGAAGGGGATTCAGACCTAGGACTTTCTGGTGTCCAAACATGGGCACTGCTCTCCTCCTCACTGGACCCTCACTGAAGGTATCCATCAACGGGGTCCAACCCTAGACCCTTCACCCTCTGAATTCTGTTAGTAGAGATTAGTTGCAATTCCCTAATTTCTTTCTCACCTTTCATCATCAGTGGTTCTCTTCTTCTCTGACCACCCCTTTCAGGCTCTCTGTGAAACCCTCCTTCCCACCTCCCCATTCTTTGTGCCCCATTAGAAAGTAACTATGGGGGGTAGATTCAGTGATTGATGCCCTATGAACACTGGTGGCAAAAAATAAATCTTAGGCAATTTTTGACCAAAAAAAAAAAAGATTCAAAATATGAAAATCTGGCATGGAACTATGAGGACCAGCGAATCAACCTCTTCCCTCACCAAATGCTCTGATATATCTGCTTCCAAACTCTGAATTAACTGGTTCAAGCCTTCTCTCTACTTGCAGACTCCGGTGAATGAGTAAGTAGGCAATATCATGCCAAAAACTGGAAAGAAAATTATCTAGGAGTCTAGAAAATCAACGGAACGTGGATAAATCATCTCTGAAGAATCCAAATATATCAATAGTTTCATATTCTTAGTTTTTAAATATTAACTCTCCGCTTTGCTCTTCCATGCCTCATCACTTTTGTCTCCAATTTATCTTCTAATTCATGTAACAAGTGTGAGTCACTTTGAATACTGATGATCCCGCCCCCTCTTAGCATTACTGCTCAGGCTTGAAGCATGCCAGAAGAATGTTCCTGGAGATCAGAGATATCTGCACAGTAGGCATCTAGATAAAAGATAAGATGCCTCCTTTACTTCCCTGAAAAGTTAAGAAACTAGATGACAAACTCATGGGTCAGACTCGCTGCTTTACTCTCCTAAACTGTGTGCTAACTTCCTTCATGTCACTCTCCGGTATGAGGTAGCAAGCAGAACAACTCAAGTTGAAGAGTAAGATGTGCCAGGCTCACATGTGCAGCCATGAGACCTCTATGCTGTGGCTCCCAAATACTAGTGGCCATTGTGAATTGGAAGTGGTCCCAGACTCACATCACCTTTTATAAACTATGTGCTGCATTTATCTCCCTCTTGTATACTTACTCCGGAAAATCTCTCTTGACCCAAAGGACTTTATTAACTCTCTCCCTCTCTCTGGATTTCCCTCCAAGAGTCTAACAAACTATCCTCGGGCATAGATTCATTTATTCATCATGACGTGTCCTAGGTGGAGGGAATACAACAGTAAACAAGACAGACAAAGCCCTTTCCCTCTTATACCGTACATTCTAGTAGGAGTGGTCGATAAAATACAACAGACACACAAACGGATGAGACACTTTCAAATAGTGATGGGTACTATGAAGAAAACAAAACCATGGTATGTGATGAAAAGTGATGAGGAAAGAAAGAGCTGCTTTAGACTGGCTGGTTGGGGAGGGCCTCACTGAACAAAAAAAAATTTACCTGAATCTTGACTGATAAGAAATATTCATGCAGGATGATGGGACCAAAATCACTTGGTAAAACTCCAACTATAAGTAAAATAAAATGTCAGAAATGGCATTGAGATAGGTGTGTTCTTCTTAGAAGTGAGTCTTTACAATGAGTAGAGAGACATTTCTTATAGGAAGGACATGCAGAGCAAGGGAGAATCAAGTTATCCAGACATTATTTTTCTATGTATGGGCACATAAACCTCTGCTCAGGAAGCTATAATTTTCAGCTTTCTATAGCATCGAAATTAATGGCAATGGAATCTGGAAACAGACTGCCTGCTTTCAAATTCTGGTTCTACCAAGTATTAGCTGTGTGTCCTTTGGCAAATACTATAATCTCTCTGTGCCTCATTTTCTGATCCTTAAAATAAATGTAATAATAGTAACTACCTCATAAGTTGTGAGGGTTAAATAAGTTAATAAATGTAAAGCCCTCAGAATAACTGGCTGCAAAAAGTGCTATCTAAGTATTATTGTTATCATTGCCAAGTGCATTCCATCATGAATACCATGCATACACACATATGTCTGCATCAGGCATTCTCCTAGCCCAGTTGCCAGGGAAATCAGTGAAGAGACCCCTGTGAAAACTGAGGAAAGCCGATCCCAGCAGGAAGCTGATTTCAGACCTAAGTTTAAAGAGATTTAAGAAAAAAAACAGGCAGAGATAGAATTCATTGCATATTGAATTGCATAGGCCTCTGCTTCCTTCAGCATCTCCTCAAGCCACATAATGGCCTCTGTACTAGGACACACATATTCCATTAATAGGAGTCGCAAAGGGCGCCCCAGCATTCTCAGCACCTTTTCTCACGTCACTTCTTGGCTACAACCACTACCTGAAGTCTGGAGTTTCCAGTTACCAGATAGGATTCTTCAAGGCAAAAAGGAGCTATCCTAGAGTCACACCCATCTGATTCTTGTGTGACCTATAAGTTTGCCCAAGGTTCAACACCCAGTACATTGCCTAGTCCACATACAGGTATCTGGGAAATGTTTGTGGAATAAATAAATTGTAGCTCTTTCATTATTTTGTGCTTCAGGTGGACAAAAATATGATCCCTGTAAGTAATTCACATACTTTCCCCCCTCACACCAGGAAGAAAATTGAGTAAATGAAGCTTTCTAAAACAATCAGTTGGTGTCATAGAAATAAGAGCAAATGTGAAAGTGGTCATGAGCTTTTAGGATGAGCATTTATCCAGCAAACCTTCAACAGCGTGCTACTATTGGTTTCGTCTCAACCCTCCTGATGGGCAATAATTATCCTTAGAGCCGTTTGTGGACAATTTCCCCCTCAAATTCCCTATTGCAAGCTTCCAGCACCGCAGAGGGCCACCAACAGCTGCCCTGTCTGCTGAGTCGCCTCGGTTTTTCTCAGCACCGTGGAGAGTTCCCATGCTGTGCCCCAAGTATGGGAGCTCCACTGGGACTGCAGATGGATTGTCCCTAGTGAAACAATCTCCACTGCAATTCAAATATTAGAGCAGGGCAAAGGGTGATTTGGCTGCAAAGCACCCCAAAGTTCAAGAAATATCCAAAGAATCTGCTTTCCTGTGGTTGAGCGGGAGAGAGTGGGCCTGGAGACAGCTGACTAATGATCATATAGCTACTTTTGTGCCAGATCAGCATTTTCATTTCCCTTTACCCCCAGAAGTTAAATGCCCAAGGTGAATTTAAAAGCTGCAGTCCAAACTGTGACCAGATCAACTTCACTGTACCAGACAAAACTGATCTTATCGGAATGGTGACTTTATCCATTTTGGAGAGCAGAACTCATTATAATAATAAGGAGCGTCAGAAATGAGAGGAAGGGCAATCACAGCAAAGCCAGAAAAGAATTCACTTTACTATCATTTTGGAGGATTAATTCTAAGCTTCTCTCCTATAAATGCCATTTTTCACTTCAGCGGGAGGTCCAGGTCTAAAATTATTCTGGCCGACTTACAGAATGCATCACTTTGCACCTGATTTGCAATCCATTTCTGCTTCCTCCTACCCAGCTCAATGATATTTGTTTAATGATCCTTTGGCCTTCTGTATGCTCCATTGTGCTGGTGTGTGGAGGCACCTACTGCAGGTCGGGTGGGAGGATATAGGGACTCAGGAAAGACTGAGAGTACGTAGGTAAGGAAAACAGGGTGGGCGAGCTAACATGTGTGGAGAGGTGTACACATTTTTACAAAAATAGGATTGTATGACTGCAAGGGGTAAAAGGGAAGGGAAAATGCGCTGAAGCAATCATGTGTGCTTAGATAATTTATTACTTCTAGACCCAACCCCTCCTACCCATGACCCAATGCAGTTCTTTACATATTAGCCAATTCAAGTGGGAGGATTATATAATTACCTGGATTTTCCTCACTGGGGATGCTAAATATTTCCAGTCTCATCTCCACAATAGCCCTTGAAATGCCAGCCATGCTGGATTAATTGCCCTGCTACACATTTTCACACCTCCATGCTTTTACCCACGCTGTACCCTCATCTCAATATTCCCTCATGACTACTCACTCCTCTCCATCCCCCCACCCAATTAAAATCATATTCATGCTTCAAGGCCCAGATCAAAGGTCACTTCTTCTATGACACAGTCTCTGGCCTGCTGTCCTCCTTACACAATAGGCTTTGCTCTCACAATAGGCTGTTTTTCACAAAGTACTTTTGAAGTTCTTTGGGGTTGTTTGCATGTGTGTCTCTCCCTCTAGATTGTAAACTCCTTGCAAGCAGAGACCTTTCTTTTAAATCTTTGCATTCATGGCTAGCACATTGCACAGTTCCTTTTTCACAGGCAAATCATAATACATTTTTGAATAAAAGAAAAAGTGAAAATTTTAATAATATGAAGCACAAGCCACAATATTTCCCTCCTTTGTCTTTTACCTGACGTCTGATATAAGTAACTTTGAAATGGACAAGGCTTTCTAGGTTCTGGTTTTCTTCTACCAGTTTAACAACTGGAAGGGTCTGAAGGCTCTAGTGTCATTGATTAGCTCTAGGTCTACAAACTCCAGAGGGAACTGACGAAGACTTTGCCTTAAGAGCAGATCACATCTCAATGACTCCTATGCCACCAGTGACATCTCTCCAACTGATGGTCAGATTCTGGAATCTGCCTTTTGGCCCCAAGGTGTTAAATTGATACTTTCTGTCCTAGCTGACTTATTTAAACTTGATCTCAAGCCTTTCCAGACTTACAATATCTCTTTGATTTTATAAGTCCTAGATTTCCCCACAAAATGCATACTCTTACCTACCAGCTCTCCATTGCCTCACTGAAACTCAAGCCTAGGATCTTTAAAAACCTCTCTCTGCCAGGTTCCAGTGCATCCTCCCAGAGTGACAGCATGTGTGAGTGTGGATGTGAACATGATCGGACACAATGATACACGCAGATACAATTGTTTAAACCAAGGGTATCACTCCGTGTGCCATTACAAAAAGGTCAGTACACACTCCCATTAGGAACAGTGTACTTCTCAGCTCTTTATGGCAAGGATGTTGATAAAAGCTCCTTTTAAACTTGATACCAGAGAAATACCTCCATTCCTGGTCTTGCTACCCAGCAGCAAATGCCAGGGCCCAGTTGCCTGCACCCTACACATCCAGCTCACCTAGCACTGAACCTGACCAAGGAAGGAGGGAGAGAGCGTTGCTGAGTCTCAGGTGGACCCTGCTTCAGTACCGAGATCCTCAGGGAGAGGCCACTGCCATAGTCTGTTTTCCATCTTCCCTATTCCATGCATCCATCATCACCAGCATCTTCACCCATCCCCTATCTTGCTTTGTTTCTTTGGCCCCCACAGATTTCTCGAATGTTGATTTTTGATGTCTTATGACCTTCCCACCTTGCTCAGCTCACCGGAGTCTGTGTCCTTTGTTTTTCATTTATCTCCTTCCTGATTCCGAAGCTGTAAACAGGCTCATTCTTCTGGAATTGTTTAAGAATCTTGCTTCTCCTACTATGCACAATCCTGGCAAGAGGAGGAAATGTAGTAGGCACTTGAGATGAGAAGGCAGGCTAGGCAAAAATAACACCATGCTCAAATCGATGCAGCAGCCCTACACCCTGAATAATCACTGAGTCTCATCATAATCACTTTCTGGTGATGATGATCCAATTAATTTCTACTACTACCAGATTATGCCTCATTTTTCATCGAACAGCCACCATTCCTGCCAGCTAAGAAAAGCAGCTAGTGTGTCATGGAAGAAGTAGTATACTGAATTTGAATTCATCTTTGCCTTTTCCACTTGGGGTCCTCCCTACCTCAGGCTCAGTTTCCTCATCTGTAAAGCAGGAATCATACTTTACCTAGAGTGTCTGTGATGACTTAACCAGATGGCATAAGTGCTGGTGCCTAATAAATACCAGGTGCATAGAGAGAATAGTCAGTGTTTGTCACTGAGGCCTGTGGGACAGGCCTCCTGAGGACTTCCATGGTTAGTGTGGACTTGTGGCAGGTGGTGGCAGCAGAGGGCCACTGGGGAGTGGAAGCAAAGGTAGGAGGCCCAGGTCTTCAGAATCTTACATGAGGGAGGCAGGTACCAAGAGCAGGGATCTCAAGGTGAATCAGCGCCTCTAATAAGGAAATACAGAAGAGAGAGCAGGTGGGGCAGAGGATCTGGTAGGCACACAGAGGGTGGCCAGAGGTAAGTGGGTTTTGAGGATCAAGAAGTCAGATATCAGGAATTCACAAACGAATTGGCACTATGAGGCCAGCCGTGCTAACTGGGGCACCAGACAGAAAGGCCAACAACTCTGCAAATCTAGGGATTTCTGCCTTCAGTGGCTTCTAAGAGCCACCATGCCATAGGAACTGGACTTTTATCAGCTCTTCCATAGACTGCCCACCGTGGCAAAATTATTTTGGGTGGGGAAGTTGTTTATCACTTTGTTTTTCAAATAATTCAAACAGCCCAGCTATAAAGACATTCCCTGGGCTGATAGTGCCCTTGTCTTGAAGCACTTGAAGCCCATTCTTGCAGCTTCCCTATCTCACATTCTCCAGCTGCAAAAATGAATCTCAAAGGAGCTGCCTAAGGGCTCTGGGGCAGGTGGCATATAGCTACTCTGAGACATCATGGAGAATCCCTCCTCCAACCTGAATTTTGTTATATGTAAAAAAGGGGACTGGATCAGGCCCCTATCTCCTACTAAAAACCTCAAAGATTATGAGGTTGAGAGCTTCATCTTTTCCTTCATTCATCTTGTGCTTAGGGGCAGTTCCACATGGACTGTCCCTCTGGCGATAATGACATTTCACCCTGTGGGACTCCAGTCGGGGTATTAGAGCAGAAGTTCAACTGTCCCCAAGATTGGCTTTAGTGGCATTTGGGCTTCAAAGGTGTGTCTACCACACCTGGGCCTTCCCCCCAAAGCCACCCCTGCCTGCACAATAGGATTACCTGGAAAGCTTTTTTTAAAAGACCTAGCTCAGGCCCCCATCACCAGGAATTCAGATGTTATTAGTTTGGTGTAGGGTCAGGAATAATGATTAAAAGATCTACTGACTAGTAAGGCATGAGCCCCAGCCAACTGAATGGATACTGGCCGGTAACCCATACCTGACTGGGCAAACTGAGTGTCAGCTACAGCCACGAGACTTAGTCAGTGGCATGTTTTGTTTTGTTTTTTAACTTTTTAAATTGTATAATAAAACATATATATAAAGCAAAGACAGAAAAATGCAGTAGTTTTCAAAGCACTCTTCAACAAGTAGTTACAGGACAGATCCCAGAGTTTGTCATGGGCTACCATACGATCCTCTCAGATTTTTCCTTCTAGCTGCTCCAGAATATAAGAGGCTAGAAGGAATTTTTTTTTTATCATTACAATTGACTTTTTTTTTCTTTTTTTGTGATAACATATATACAAAAAAGCAATAAATTTCAAATCACAGCATAACAATTAGTTGTAGAATGGATTTCAGAGTTTGGTATGGGTTACAATTCCACAATTTTAGGTTTTTACTTCTAGCAATTCTAAGATACTGGAAATTAAAAGAAATATCAATTTAATGATTCAGCAATTATATTCACTTGTTAAACCCTACCTTCTCTGTATAATATCACCATCACCTTTGATCTTTCTATCCCACTCTTTAGGGGTATTTGGGCTATGGCCATTCTAACTTTTTCCTGTTGGAAGGGGCTGTCAATAATATGGGGTAGGGAGATGGAACTAACTGATGTTCTGGAGAGGTTGGGCCCTTGAGGTTTCAGGACTTCTCTAGTCCAGGGACCCATCTGGAGGTTGCAGGTTTCTGGAAAGTTACTCTAGTGCATAGAAACCTTCTGGAATCTTATATATTGCCCTAGGTGTTCTTTAGGATTGGCTGGAATGGTTTTGGTTGGGGTTTGGCATGTTATGATAGGCAGCAATGTCTAACTGAAGCTTGCCTAAGAGTGACCTCCAGAGTAGGCTATCAACTCTATTAGTGGCAAGTTTTTGTTTTTTTGCTTTTTGTTTTTTTGCTTTTTGTTTTTTTGCACGGGCAGGCAGCAGGAATTGAACCTAGGTCTCCGGCATGGCAGGCAAGAATTCTGCCACTGAGCCACCGTCATACCTCCCTATTAGTGGCATGATTTAAAACCAGCCCCAGGTGATTCTAATGTGCAGCCAGGGTTAGACTTTGCCCAGGCAAATGTGCAGTGTTTGAGGGCTCTTCCTCCTCTCTGAATGTTCATAGATTAACTGAATCAAGAAGCTCTCTGAACTAGAAAAGCAACCACAGAGATAAGGGGATGGTCCACAGGCACATGTATAAAGGATCATGAGGTCTTAAGGGCAGAGATGGCGTCATCTTCACCTTCGAATCTGCAGGGCCTCACACGGTGCCTGGCACATAAATACAGAGTCAGTAACATCTGATGGATGGATGGATGGATGGATGGATGGATGGATGGATGGATGGATGGATGGATGGTTGGTTGGTTGGATAGCCCTGGCCCTCCATGGGCATTTATATTAAGGTAGATGACACATACAAACTCCATAGAGAATCCCTAATCAGTGCACCAGTGCTTCTCATGTTTTCTCTAAAGCAGGTTTTAATTTTAATGGAAGAGAGGAAGGGGGTGCTGTTGTTCATTTTTCATGTCAAATATTTTTCAGGGCAATCACCAAGCAGTTTGGAAGGAAGTGGAGATTTCTTGCCTTCATGTAACCACCCCACCCCTTTCCCTCTCCTGGGTCCAGGAAAGCTTTCTGTGTGGGTGACTTTCCAGGGGTGCCAGACAAACCCTGTGTTCCTGTCTACAGAAATTCTAATGGATGATTCAGCTCTTCCTCGGGTGCCCTGCTATGTCTCTGGGCCTACTGTCCCAACCTGAACTGAACTGGCCCCTTATCCCTGATTCTCCCGCTGCGCTCCGCCCCCCACCCCCACCCCCAGCAGCACTGACCCACTTCTGCCATCTGCACTGTGGCATGGGTCTCTGGCTGAAATGGGAAAAAAAAAGAAAAAAAACCAGACAGCCATTTGGAATCTTAATGAGACCAAATTCATTTCATTATGTTGTCATTTCATATTTCACCACTTTGGTGGTGAAGGCACAGGAGACCCCAGAGGGGCTTTCTGCTTTGCACACAGGGTGCTGAGACGGGGAGGAAGGAGGGAAGTGGCTGACAGGAGGAGACCCCTCCCCACCACCAACGCTGCAGCCCAGGCCAAAACCAAAGCGGTAGAGGATGAGCGCTTTCCTTTGAGGCTGAAAAATGAGAACCAGATGTAAGAGACTGAAAAGGACCTTCCACCAGGTTAAAGAGGAGCTCAGATCAAAAGAGGACAGGAAGGGAGGAGCTCCCCCACCACTGCCAAGCTCTCGTATGTTCTCAAATACAAACAGAGCTGGCCTCGGGGCATCATAGAAATTGCTATTATAAATTCAGATGGTGCACCAGGGGGTGCCTCATTTCTATTATTGTGGTTGGTCTCGTGAGCCACGACAGCAATAAGATCTCAAAAGTGCAAGTGCTGCCCCCGGGGGCACCATTAGAAGCCCATTATTTTAAAGCACTGCAATAAAGCATAAACTCAAACAACTTCATTGAAATAAAGATTAATATGGAACATGTGTTCCTAAGCCACCCCCAATCCACAAGCCATAACTGTTTCCCCATACACAAACACCTGGTGGCCCACCTCCCGGGCCCTGCAGCTCAGGGCTTGATGAAGTATGAGACACAGAACTTGGGTGGCTGTCCAGAGAATAGGACAGAAGAGGGCCAGGCAGGGCAAGACACGGCATGAAAAGGCAAAGAAGTTCACTTTATTAAGATTCAAGGCCTTTTAGCAATAGGATGCAGTGAAAAGAGCCCTGGATTAGGAGTCAGGAGTCCTGGGTTTTTGTCCTGGCTTAGCCACTAACTGGGGCATTAACCTGAGCAGGTCATTTTACCTTAGAACTTCACTTATGTTTTCTATAAATGAAAGTTAAACATTCTTCCTATATTTCTGTTTCAGTAGGTTATGATAGGACAAAACAAAGTAAGGCAAGTTGTGTAAAATGTTGTGAAAACTAAAATACACCATCCCCCCATAAGATAACTAACCTTTCTCCAGAATGTGGGTGCAGGGGAAAAGGGCCTCAGCTATCTCTGGCCACCAAGCCATAAGAAAGAGAGCAAGGCCCACCATGGGCCCCCAGAGGCAATGTCTCCCTCTCTAGCTCAGCAGAGCTGGGGACTGAGGATGGGAAGGGAAGAGGGGTCCCTACTGTGTCCAGCAGCCAGGGCGTGGAGAGGAGCTGACAAATTGGGATACTCTAGGCTCTTTCAGTCCTGGCCCAGGAGGTCCAAGCAGGACAGCAGAATTGGGCCAGTAAAAAAAAAGGAAATTTAATGGCCCTCTACTCATAAAGGCTTAGAGGGAAAGGGACAAGCTCCAAGAGGGGAGCAGAGAGTAATCACAATAATCTCTCTGAAATCCGTAAACCTCCCTTCTACCACAAAGCATAGAACTCTTCCCTTATGTTCTCTAATCTCCTGGGGAGGGGATGGGATAGGAGGCTGTCTTCTTTCTGTCTACCAGATGGGACACAGAGAGCTTATTTAAGGCAGGAGTAAAAGCAGGGCTAGAACACACAAAGCCTGCTTTGCTTAGGAGCTAGGTCTTGAAAAGGAATATTTAGAGGTGGTTCTCGTTTAAGAGAAACTGTATATACAGATGGAGTTATCTGTAATGGATTAGGGGACAGAAAATAAAATTCGTGATGCTGAATCAGCCTTTTGCCCACCCAGGTTCAAAGAAGAAGGTCTTAGGAACCTCCCTGAAATCTTGGCCCCAGTTGGAGCTCAGCAGGATAATATGGAGGGGGCTGAGAGCACTGGAGAACCTGAGGGGGAAGGGGGACAAAGAGAGGTAAAGGGTTGGCATTCAAGGTGGTTAAAACCGAACACCATGCCGTTACTACTGCTGGTGTCATGCAAAAGGAAAAGGGACTAATTAAAAGTGGGAGACAGATGTCCCAGTGGGTTTTGCATCTCCTTCACTTTCTGTTTCTGGAAGGGAAAGAGGATTGTCATAAAAATAACTGAACTGACATCAAATATTTAAATTTAAGAAATGGAGGCAAAAATAAGAATGCAAAATTGAAAGTGAGATAAAAATATACTGTAAACAAGACACCAAGCCAATCTGTAACAGGAGGGCTCCTTCCTCTCTGGCTTGACTGGTGACACTGTCATGCCATACCAAGTGTGCCATACGCCAGATGTTTCCAAGGAAAGAGCATGGGGTAAAGGATGTGATATATCTCTGAGATAAATTGAGAAGGGGGCCTGTTGTGGACTGGGGAGCTCAGCTGTTATGTGGACCAGGCTATACTTCCTACCCTAATTTATCACTCTGAAATGCACATCGCTGGCCATTTAGGAAACCAGGCAGAAATGTAGAAGAGTCAGTGAAATCCTCCAAGACACTAGAAAACTGGAATGTGGGTCAGCTACTATAGCTCTGCCTCCAAATGTTAGGAGAAAGGGGAGGATAAGAAACACAATTTCAAGACCATGGTTGATAAAGGGGTAACAGAGAAAAAGGTACAGATATACCTTCACCATTCTGGCCCTTAAATAGAGGGGGCTAAATGAGAACTGGGGGACAAATGAGCTCTCCTGGCCCCTTTCATAGGTATTACACCAGGACAGGGGAGGCAGCAGAGCAGAATGGTGAATGGGTCTTAGAGTTCCAGCTCTTTGGTCAAAAACAAGCTGAGGATTTGAAATGATAAGAATGAGTAGAGAGGACGGTACGATGGTGGCTCAGTGGCAGAATTCCTGCCTGCCATGCCAGAGACCCGGGTTCGATTCCCAGAGCCTGCCCATGCCAAAAAATAATAATAATAAAATAGAATAGGTAGGGAACTAGGATAGATACCATCCATTCAGGATGGATAATCAATAGTTTAGAAAAGCAGACTGGAGCTGGTTTAAAAAGGACTTGTATGCCTAGATAAAGAGTTATCTGTTTATTCTGAAGGTGATGGGGAACAATTTCAGGGCTTTAAACAAGGGAGTTTATGGCATTTAATCTATACATATTTATATATATATAGATTTATATTTTAGAAAGCTGATCTGATGGCCATGAGGAAAGCTGATAAAAGGAGGGAAAGACAAAAAGCAAAGTGACTATTCAGGAGGTCATGTTAAAATTTATGACAACAAGAGATGAGGACATGAAGCAAGGTACAGACCAGTGGGATGAAAAGGGAGGAATGGACTGATATGTTTTTAAGAACATATCCAGAACTTGGATTTTAAATATAATAATAAAAACTGAGGGTCAGGAATGCAGATTTGGAGAGGCATGGAGACTTCAGAACCTGAAATCAGAGAAAGTCTGAATGCCAAGAAAAAAGGTCAAGTAAGTTAAGATAAAGTAAGCAGATTATAAGGTGTAGCTGTGCTTTCATAGTGGACTCAGAAGGCATTCACAACCTAATGGAACCATCCTGAGTTTTCAGATTTGGGCAGCGGATCTAGGGAATTAAGGAATGGACAGACTCATGCTGGCCTTGAAGTCCCAAGATTTAGATTTAAATTCCATCTTCTCCATTAACCAATGTTATCACTTTGGGCACATTACTAAACCTCTTTGAACTTCAATTTCATCATCTGCAAAACTGGAATAATATGTGAGTAAAACTCCTTTCCCCTTATCTGACAAATATAGAAGCTTAATAAAATGTTAGTTGAATCTGGACCCGAACAAAGCATGGGTCCCATGAAAAGAAGCCAAAGTAGCCTCAGAATTGGAGGACTGGTTAAAACAGTCTATAGTAAATCTAATGGCAAAAACAAGAGAAATGTATCTTCTTGCTCTTGAAGGATTCCAGGGCTAAGCCAGTCCCTGCCTCCAATTTTCCCTAAGATATCATCTACATCTATTTAAGACAAAACAGAGACTGGCAAGGGTGGGAGACCAAGATAGCAATTTCTGGTATAAAATCACCACTCATGATACAGGAGAGGTTGTCAATGTATTTGCATCAATAAGGTCTTGGATCTCAATAATAAGGAGGTCAGCAAGAAGACCACCATCGGTAGAATTGGTCCTGTCTATTGGATGGTGACAGGAAAGTGAATTCCAGGGTCCTAATGGATGAATATTAATTTAATTTCATTATCAATGCATATTAATTAATCTATTGGAAGCTCTGCATTTATTTCGAAATGGGTAATGCAGTTAATTGCTAGGTGATGGAAATAGCAATACCCAGGCCCTCTTTGATCCCCTCCCCACCCAGCCCATCTCTCCCTGAATGCCCCAGGGCAAGGGAATACCAGACCTTTACACAAAGTTGAGGACAGCTGGCCCCAGGTAACACTCATGATTTAAGGAGCAATCTTAACTATCAGGCTAACCTCCCAGCCAGGCAAGAGAACTTCAGAATCCTTCGAAAGTTAGCTTTTAAAAAGGTACGGATGCTATGTGGTCACCATACCACTTAAAACACAGGAGCACGCTTCAAGACTTATGGAAGAAAATACCCATAAAATAGTTCACGTTCTTTATGTATAGAATCAGAAGTTCTATATCTAAAAGAATGCCTTTGCCTTCATATTATTTGCCTTTGAAATCCATATATTTAAACCAAAAATTTTACCTTTGCTTAAAACATTCATAGAACTCCTGCTTTTGGATACAGCATTAAGTCAGTTTGATCTACTAATGAAAACCAAATTTATTACTCTATTGTCATATGAGTTTCTTTTCTTCCCAAAATATGTTAACTGTTTGATAATGATGTTACCTAGGTTTGGCTCTAAATGATTTTTAGCTGTTTGCAAAAATAGGACCCACCACCCTAAAGAAAAATTGGGAGACCACTGAGGATATTCAAAGCAATGTACTACAACAGGTAGTTAAGCAGTCTAAATGACAATATAAAAATTATTGCCCCGATTCAGCAAATAAACATGCATGGATATTTACATCCAGATTTGCAGATGCATAGAAAATTATCAGGAAGATGTACATCAGTTTTGACAGGGGTCACCTTGGGGCTCTAAGACTATGGATATTTTCTTTTAATTCTGTTTTTCTATGCTTTCCAAACTTTCTGCCACAAACCCATATAATTTTTGCAATCAAGAAAAAATGCAGTATATAGCTTATATTTTAATGTGCCACAGACCCTGAAGGCAACTCCAAATCATAAATTACAACAATGCTCAGCTCAGGAAAGCGTCGGTGGATTAAATGCATTGCCTTCCATGTTACAACTTTTGAAGGGCACAACCCTCATTTAGATGTACAACTTCTATTATGTTTGCTTTAAAAAAAAATCACTCTCGGTTAACTTAAAGCCACATTGTATAATCTCATTCCACCCATGCCAGTGGCAACCAAGCATTGTAACAGAGACCATTCCATACATGTAGTCACCAACCCTGGAGGACAGAGCCCAAGACAGGTCTGAGTTGTGCTGAACTTCATTCACCTACTTGAGGTCATGGTCTAGAGCCAGGCCCCAGGGAATTTCCTTTAAAAACTCCCGCACTACATGTCAGAAGCCTTTCTAGAGGAAAGGAAGAAAAGCATGACCCCATCTGAAACGCAATTTCTTGTGTTCTCTGTCACAAGAAATCCAAGGGTAATGACAAGAATCAATAATAACATTAACAGAGCATGGAAGAGCAGGGGAGTCGCAGGTGTTTTGGGTACTATAAGCAAATGGAAGCTTCTGCTCCTTCAGGGGCCCACGGGCCCCAGGCCCATATTGGTCTATGATGTCACAGTCGATGCCCACCAGCAAATGGGATGGCCAAGGAAATGCAATGAGGAAGGGACTTAGTTGACTACACTGGAAAGAGGGAGGTAAGTTTCCCATCACAAAGAAAAATGCTCCAAAAATGGAGCATTAGGATTCCTGAGATGGGTTCTTAAAATTTCCAGCAAATCACTTTTTTCACCAGAACCAAATTTTCCCTCTTGGTGCTCACATTTGCCCAATTTATGACATCATCTCCTCCAATATTTTTGATACAGAATCACCAAGAACTCTCAGTAACAACAACAACAGCAACAAAAAAGAGTTTTACATACTCCTGAGGAAAATAGGGAATAAAGGAAAGAAAATGATCGTTGCCATGTTTGCCGGATGTCCTACATGTTTTCGGCAAATTGGAACTTAGGGGTGCTTTCTCCCACATGCAGTGGCCTACAAGCAGCTCAGATCAGTTGTGATATCAGGTGGGCCCTGGAGGGGGCTGAACAGGAATGACTCAAAAGCATCTGTCAACTTCATTACTTTTAAATCTAGAGAAACTCTTAACAAAAGCCTAAGATTCCAGAGACTTGTCTGGGCAGTAAAAGTTGACCAGGGAAAGGGAGTATAAGAAGCTAACTAATATCACCTTATCACTCACGCTTTAGCTGATAGGTTGAAGTCTCAAAGGGGATATGCAATTTTGCTGTATTAAAATTATACCTCAATAAACTTGACTTTTAAAAAAGAGGATATGCAAATGCAGGCTGCATAGGACTTTTCCTATAGAACTTTCTTCTTTCCCATGTAACAAACTCCTGATAATGAAAAGGAAGGTACATGGAGGAATCCACTCCAGGTTTCTTGGACTTCACATAGATGACGAGTGTCGTGGAATCTTCTACGGGTGCTCCCTTTCCAGCTGGCCCAAGTACTATGATATTTTGATGGAGCCTTGAAGCACTAAATGTCTTACATGGTAATAAAAGCCTTCCTACTGTGAAACATCTTTAAACTGCTCTGTACCTCTCAAAAAGAGACTACTTAAAGGTGCAACCGTAATGGTGTAAGAAATACTTTGCTTGCCAAGAAGCTAATCAGTCAATCAACACCTAACCTTTTAGAAAGAATTCATCCATATTTCACAGAGCTCCCTGTCTGTCCAAAAAGCAGTAAAGCATCATGGGACATACCTAGTAATAGTTCAGCACATGGCAGATATTTAAATATAGGAAACAATCAGCCAACCAACCAACAGTCTTAAAGCCTATGTTCTTTGGAGACACAGTACTAGATTCTGGAAGAGGGCAAATATAAAAGACAGTTTCTGCCTTTGGGAATTTTTTGGTCTTCATTGGGGAGATGATTTACTTATTAAAAACTGCATACTGGGCGGGCCACAGTGGCTCAGCAGGCAAGAACGCTTGCCTGCCATGCCCGAGGACCCGGGTTCGATTCCCAGTGCCTGCCCATGTTAAAAAAAATAAATAAATAAATAAAAATAAATAAATAAAAACTGCATACTTCAAAATGTGTTATACTTTACCCAATATATATGTTAATAGTTCAATAGTTTATAGTCACTTTCACATAAATTAGCTCAACCCTTCCTATTACCCTATGAAGTTTGTGTTAATCACTGTATCTTATAATTGAGGTAATATAAAACAATAGAACAAGAGATGTCATAACATATGATGATTGACAAATAAACATAGGCAATACATTCCATGGGACTGTGTTTCTCAAAAGAAATGAGCCCTGAGACCAAAACGTTGTGAATGAAGAGTATTTGGGTAAAAAGGAGAAAGAGAAATAAGGGCATTTAAGGCTGAATGAGTGATGCATAGAAAGTAAGGACTACATGAAAACTGCCAGAGAATCACTGAACTACAGAAGGCCTGCATCCTGGGTAGCATGCATGATTCATGGCCACTTAAATCTCAAGCAATGACCCAGAGTGCAGGTCTGTCCCATATGGGCAGGATTAGGGCTCTACGCACAGAAGTTCACTGGCAAAACAAGTGTCTGACTTTATCTAAATACATACGACAGTTCCGTACAATGTAGCATAGAAAAAAGATGGGCAAAAATGATAGCAGAGGGATACCTAATGGCTCTCAAAAGAGGTTGTGTTGAATGTCCACAGGGAGACATCTAGGGACAACAACTTGGAGTCAGGGTCCTGAATCATTTCTATACATCTATACATCCACTACCGTCGACTGGCCTAATCACTATTAACTCTTTCTTCTTCCCAATGTCAAAGAAAGAAAAAGAAAATTCTAAGCTCTGTAGATAGTGTGTAATTTAATTGTCATTCAGAAAGTCCCCCCAAAACCTGCCATGGAAAGCATCACTGAGTGTAAAATTGTGCCATTACCAAAATCTAGAATATTCTTGGTAAGGAACTTATAGCCTCTTTTCAAACAGGTAGGTAGACCCAGTTGGCAGACAAAGAAAAAAAGTGGAAGGCTTAAAATAAATTATAATATTCCACTCTAATTTATTATTCACTGCCTTCAAGCATTTGTCCAAACTGCATTAAATCACAGTGTGAAAGTGTCCCTGATCATTGCTAAATTCTAAACCCGTTGCTTCAGAGCTCCATGTTGTTCCCTTCTCCATAGTCTGACCTTAATGGCCAGACATTCATCAGCGTTCCTTCTGTAACCAAACAGCACTTATCCCATATCATATGCTGCTTAGGCAGCACCACAGAAGCAGCCTGAAAATGCCTCTGCAGCATGGCTTTTGCCTGCTGAAAAAGTTTTGCCCTGGAGAAGTTGAGCCTTAAGTAGGCATCTTATCCAGATGTATCTGCCCTCTCCAGATTGGGTCCTATCACCAACGCAGTCACCCTCTTAACCTACTTTTGAGAAATCAAGATCAGTAGCCAAAAAGCATGGTTGAGTAGTGACCTCTCAGACTCCTGCACAAGCACATCTTTATTCTGCTGCTAAATTTTCTGAGGTTGAACAAGTAGGTGTTCCAAATGGAGTGATCCCATTATGGAAACTTCAAAGTTGTTCAACATAAACATCATGTTTCCTTGTGTAGGACAATATTCCAAAGTTCAAAATATTATTCCATCTAGAACACTAGATAGGACATGTCTGGGCCATTTTTTTCATTTTGTGAAATGTCTGAAAAGAATGGTGGCATGATGGCTGATGGCCGATGCTACCCAGGATCTTGTCTACTACTATAATATATGCTTCTTCCTTCTGGGAGAGCTGCTGCTTGGCTCCCAGTACTGCCCTCCACATCATTTCAACTAACAAAACTGCTCAGGCTCCTTATTTTCAAAGACTGAAAGTGCTGAAAGCAAAATAAACCCCACTGCCTTCTGAACTGGGTAACCACTAGGCTAGTTCTACATAGTCTATAAGAGAGTTCTCATATATTAGAAAGTTTGTGATTTATAGAAAGCAACATTGGACCAGAAGTGAAGACTCTCATCCCTAAGGAAATGAATTCTAGTGACCTATTTGAGTGGGAGGAATGGTGAGGATTAAATGCTTAATATTTATCGAGCCCCTGAAATGATCTATGTCCTGTTCAGAACACAGCAGAGGAGGCATAACTTCTCTTTCAATCAGGTTAATGAGGAACTGATTTTTTGAAGCCTTTTAAAAACACAAAGTGCAATATGAATGTTAAACACCAATCACAATGGGAATCGGGCTGCTCACCTAGCTAGCTGCCTAGTATGGAAGGGAGAATGTGAGCAATCAATAGCAGATCTATAACTCTTTCCCAGGGTGGTATTAGAGTGCTTTCACCCTCGGCAGCGTGAGCAAAGACTCACAGTCCCTTTGCTCAAAATCGTATTAGAAGTCAGAAGGGGACTCAGCCTCTTCCTATAAGGAAATGGGTGTCCTTTATGATCAGGAGATGGGTCACAAGCAAAATCTGGAAGCGTACAAAGGCCATGAACATGCAAAATTCTCTATTGGAGCCTTTTGCAAAATGCACATCATGGTTTCTCGAGACAACTGAGCCACCTGGTGTTAGAAAGTTAACAGCTGAAGCTCCTTTCTCTCAGTCTTCCTCAGACAGCAACTACAGCCTTTCCCAAATAACCCTTAGTACAGTGTCAGCCAACATTCCCTAAAGTTAGGGTGAACTGAGGGTTAAGCTTTTTGACTCCAAACATTCCACACTCAAGTCTGGGAAGCACTCGGGGACACACCCTGTGTAGGCTTGATTTGAGTCATGCAGACAAACTTGCATCTATTAAGGTGTGGATGAGACAAACATCCACACAGCAACAAAAACAAAAATAATGGTAGCTAGCACTTAATGAGGATTAGTATGTGCCAGACTCTACCGAAGACACCTTACCTACTGGATCTCATTTACTCCTCACAATGATCCTATGGGATAGGTATTATTTTCTCCATCATATGGATGAGAAATTGAAGGTCAGAGAGAAGTGAGTTGCCCAGCTAGTAAGAGTTTTAGTATTAGAATTCCAACGCTGGTGTATTAGACTTCAGGTCCTGTGCCCTTATTCACTTTCTAATAATTATAGTGACCATACACTGATTACCCATCTACAGGCCAAGCTTAATGATAATCAGATCATACATGTCATCTCATAACGTAGCCAGTAAGGTAGAAATTCAGCAACTATTTAGTCTACTGGCCTCATATAACAAGATGTTTCCTAATTGAGAAGGAAATCAAAGTGCTGCCCTCAAGAAGTTCAGTGTTCTTCCTGCTGACCAAAAAAAGGAATTCTGAGATGGCACTGAGGAGGGATTCCCTATTGAGAACCAATGCAGCAAGAGCTCATTGAAATATATAAATAGCCAGGTATGTCTGAGTCAGTGAAAAGTCTGAATTACCAAACATTTTTAAAGAAATATAATTTCTTTCACTTTTTTTTTTTTACATGGGCAGGCACCAGGAATCAAACCCAGGGCTCCGGTATGGCAGGCTAGAACTCTGCCTGCTGAGCCACTGTGGCACGCCCTATTTTTTTCATTTTAAGAAAAAATATAACTAGACCTAAGGTAACCAGGTATTACCAAACAAAAATCCTGACTACCTAAGTACTATTTATCCTTCCTTTTTCTGCTTTCAAATTAAGGACACTTCTAAAGTGCCTGCAAATGGTTTATTCTTTTAAGAGGATGAAAGAATCCCTCTGAAATCGAACTTCTGCCTGAGTTATGACAAATTCCAAATTAGGGTTCCCTGATAGGATATTCTATTAATGAAAAAATATTTTATCTCAGATTTATCATTTTAATAGCTCTATTCCTAGGAATGCAAGTGGTTTTAGTCTATCATGCCATTTATTTTTATGTAATAAAGTAGGAAAAAGTGTGATCCATATGTGAAGTTGCAAGCCACATACTGAGCTGAAAGTAGAATCCAAACCATGGCCTGCAGGCCTTCTGATGTAGCCCAAGTTTGCTCTCTATGTTTCACCTTTTGACCTGCTGGGGCAACTTATGCCTACCCCTCATCCTTGACAAGTGAAGCCAAGTCTAGAACTCCTTAGTCTAATTGTTCATGTCATTGTGTATAAATCAGTGCTTCATTATTGGAGGTTAATCACAGAAGAGCTCTGGTATCCAGACAAAAAGGAAGGAAGGAAACAGGGAACAAAAGAAAGATGTCGTCATTTGTTCATCTATCTGTTTTTCAGTTAAAAAACAAACGAACAATAACACACACCAGAACTACTTCTTGTCTTCCCCTTTCCCACCCCATCTGCTCTCACCTCCTTCCTCACTACAAAACTTTTACTTTGTTCAGAGCTATAATGGTCTCTGCTAAAAACATTTCCCTTCCCAGACTTCTTCAGAGCTAGGAGTAGTCATGTGGCCCAACGAGACTTAAGCAGAAATCAGATGGGGATTTCTGGGGAAAGCCTCCTTCTTCTTAATACTGGCACTTCCTCTTCTTCCCTCCTTCCTCCGCTTCCGGCTTGGAGGTACAGCAATGAACCCTGGTGGCACAGCAAGCTTCTTACAACCATGAGGATGAAAGTCACATGCCATGAATGACAAAGCAAGAAAACAGAAGAAGGCTTGGTCTTTGATGGCATCCACGAGCCCAATCTGGACTTCTCTTGGGTGAAAAAAATAACCCCAGTTTATTTAATATACTGTAATCAGGATTTCTATTATCTGGCATCAAAGAGAATTTTAAAGGATCCAATGTATTTGGGGGGTACCTAAGTACCAAGTAACCAAGACTTCAGGTATTAAGAGGTAAACAGAACGGTAAAAGTCACCTAATTGAAAGGTTTCTTTTCACAACTGAGAAAACCTAAGGGCAAGTTGCAGACGTGTCTCAAAGCCACAAAACCAGTGCTTCAGTCCCCTCACTCCAGAGCCCTTTCTAGCATTCCATGTTGCCTGGGCTGAAGAGTTATAAGATTGGATCACACTAGAAAGAGAAACACTTCTAAGCTAGATAAACAACTGTGAGTGAGAATAAGCAAGCTGGACTCAGTTATTTGGACAGAAATGTATTCTAAAAATCTGTGAAAATAGTTCTTGTAAGAGAAACAAGCACTCAAAAACCAACAACCAAAAAAAAAAAATCCTCATGGACCTCATAATCAGAAGCTGGGAACAATTGTTTATTAAATTATTTTAGCAATCTCTCCACAGAAAGCTGGAAATAGTGGTATTGGTTTTATTCTTCTTTAACAGAAAATGGAAAATTGCCCCCTCTTTATTTGAGAACAAGTAATCAAAGGAGAGTTCATGGTCTATATATTTTATATATTCCCATTCAAAGTTTTCTCTATCTCTAGAGGCTTAAAGCGTGGGCCCTGGAGACAGACTGCCTAGACTCAAATCCAAGCTCAACAACTTACAAGAAATGTGACCTTGGATAAGTTACATAACTTCTCTAGATTCCAGTTTTTTCATCTGTAAAATGGGTATGATAATAGTACTCACAAGGGTGTTGTGCATATTAATTGAGTTCTTATGTGTAAAGTATTTAGAAGAGTGTACTTTATGTGTTCACACATATATAAACATACACTGCTATCATATTTAGATATGCAATCATTCTGTGCCAGTCATAACCACATGAAATAGAAGACTGAGGGGTTCAAAGAAAAAGAAAACCCAAATCTCCAGAGATTTTTTTTAACAAACTAAGAATAAAGAACCCATATGAAAGACTAATTTGAAGGACTCGGCTAAATATTTGTTGAATGTGTGAACAAATGCCAGCAGCTGAAAGAAGCCACAAGTGTTTTCAGTGCCTAACAGGCCAGAAGTCCCCAAGAACCTTACAAATCTCAGGAAAGATATCTAAGAGTAATGCAGAAAAGAAAAATTAAGTCAAAGTGGAAATATGGCTAGAATTGGTTCAGCTACAAGTTACAACAAACGAACAGGAAGAAAATACATAACTGTAATTCTGGTCTTCATTTTTTCTATAACCTGCTAGGAAAATACAGCGATTTGCTTCATCCATCATTATAATAAAATTATATTTTCATTTTAAAAGAAACAGGAGGACTATAAATCTACACTGGGAGGCTTGGTAATCCCAGTGAGAACATTGAGGTCTGTGTTTCACCCAGGGCTCAGGACACTGACTCATGGCATCTACTGCCATTTTGTAGACCTTTCTACCACTGCCACATCCATGAGGACAAGGAAAGCAGTGGACTGAGAATCAGAAGACTAGGTTCTGGGTATGACTGTGTGACCGTGGACAATTCATTTAACTTATTTGGACCTGTTTTCTAACAGGAAAAATAAGCATCTTTGACTAGATAATTACCAAGTTTTCTTTAAGTCCAATGATTCTAAGAAATCTTCCACAGGGATAAAAATGAAAGTTTAAGGATATAAACCGTGACACATGTCACAAATAATAAGCCAAGGAAAATCAATAAGAGTATCTCTAAGGCTTGACAGACTTGGACTGTTTTATCTAGTTGAGATATACCTGTCACTATCAACCTGTATTTAGTTTCGATCATCATTATTGCCTCACTGCTGGAGGAAGTCACATCTTTTACATTTAAAATATCCACTCTATTGCAATGATTTGCCAAGGCATCAGGGAAGATAGCACGTCTCTGAGGCCACAATCCCAAGAAGGCAAAATGGGGTGGAGGGGAGTGATTAGAAGTACTTGCAAAATGGAATCTAAAGGCACGCACTGAACTTCTATCAGAGAAGACATATTGAATGCCATATCAATATATCTGGAGGCAAGGGTGGAATTGAGAAGCAAAGGACATATTCCTTGCTGGAGGGTATATTTCCAACATCTAGTCCCACTTTGCCTTTTCTAACATCATCCTGAATTTCCCAACCAAGCAATTTGGCTGAGATAGAGCTTACCCTCAGCAGCCTCCAGAAGCTATGTCCTGGCTGGTCTAAGCCGTCTTGTGTATCCCATCTCCCTAGGCCACAGTGATTGGCTGAGGAACAGGCACGTGATCAACATCAGGCCCATCAGGGCAAAGAACACACACTTTTGGTTAAACTCTCAGGGAAGCAAAGTTTCTTTCTCACTGCTATAAATGAGGAAACTTCCAGAGAAGATATGCCTCAACTTCCTTTGTCACCATGGAGAGATTGTTTGATGAAGGAGCTAACGTCAAGGATTAAAAGCCAAGAAATGGGGACAGTAGCCAGGTTCTAGTCACTTCATTTGTGTTCTAATTAAACCCTTGCCTGAACCATTTAGTTATAAAGCAAGTAGATTCCCCTTCATGGCTTTAGTCAATTTGGATTGAGTTTTCCATTTATTTGCAACCCAAAACTTTCTAGTCGAAAAGTTTTGCTGACCATTGGGATGGGGTTATTCAGAGCCAAATGAGGGTGCCTACTAGAACCAGTCATGATACAGGAGATAAACTTGCCAAAAACAAATGAGTTAACAGAAAACAAGAGCTAGCAAAGGAAGCCTGGGGGGGGGGGGCGGAATCTGGCAGAACTCTATCATAAGTAGCTGACTCACATCTATTTTTAAGGACCTGGCATGTTCTTTCCTACCAGCACAATGAAATGTCTTATATGGGAGAAGTAAAGGCAGGAGTTTCCTGGACCACCATATCTGAAAAAACTTGGCACAGCCCCACCGAGAGTCATGTTGAAACTCAATGTTCTGCTGAGAGACAGTGAGAAAAGGGAAAAAGGAAGGTAGGCTGTAACTGAAGACTGGTCTGCAATTCCCACTGCTCAGGACACTGAATGGGTTGAAACTACCAAGTGGTCTTAAGCTGTTCTTCCACAGCTCTTAAACAGAAAGCAGACATCAGGTTGTTGGAAAACAAATATTGGTTTCCATTTAAAAAAAAAAAAAAGTAAGATAGAGCTTGTAGACAAAAATCTAAAATCAGTATCCAAAGAGATCCTAAATGACCTAAGCCTGCATCAGTATACAGAGTCCAACACAAGGAGGTAAAAGCCTCTAGGCAGCAGCATTACATTTGATGAGACCAATGATTTGGTGTGGTTCCAGGTGAGTACTCCATTTGGTGCAGGACCCAAGCAGGGTGAGAAGTACAGGTAAAAAGGCCCCACCTCTTGGAGGTCGAAAGCTGAGGTTGCATGAACAAAGCAGGAGGCCCCTCCTCTTTCATCCCATGTGCTTTCTATTTCTTCACTCTTAATATGTCAATAACTTTATAAGTCAATATTATGCTTTATAAAGAACTTGGCTTTATAAATACTGGAATATTCTTGCAGGTAAGTTCTTAAGAGAGGTGATATGTCTGTTTTGTTCATTGCTCTACCCTCCAGTACAAGCAGAGTGTCTAACAAATAAAATGTGTCTAATACATACTTGTGGATTGAATGAGTGTATTTAACAGGCTGTGCCCCACTCACTGCAGTGGGGCAAGTGAAACCTTCCACAGGAAAAGAATTGGGTTGCTACACATGGGAAGGGGAAGGTTGATGGGCATGCAAGTACAGCCACTTCATCTTTGGCAAACTTTGTGTCCCACTTACCCAGAGGGTAGATGGGACAGTCAGAGCTGACATTCAACCAATCCACATTAGTCCAGTTGTGTTGTTATCGTTAGCCACCCTCCATCCTGAATGTCCAGTGCCCTTGCTGTATTGGTGATTGAATATTTGGAATATAACTGTAGGGACTGTGGGTAGTATTCTCTGTAAAGGACTCTCTAGTCTGGATGGCATAGACACTGAGAATACAGGTGAAAACGGTCAAGGCCAAGAGGTGTGTTAAGGCAAAAACTGACAAAGTAAGATATGAGCCCTGTGACCAATGCCAGGATACTTTTCTTTGGTAGCCATAACCCTCTGGGGTCCTAGAATAAATTAAATGAAGACCAAGACAAGGCTGTATCTCAAAATCTTGAGAAATTTTTCAACTTCCCCAAGTTGAATTCTTGATATTCTCACAAGTAGTGTGGACAACCAAAGCTATAGGCTGAACCCCCAGTCTTGGGGTTTGTTCATATGGAACTTAACCCCACAAAGGATAGGTCAAGCCTACTTAAAATTAGGCCTAAGAGTCACCCCCAAGAGAACCTCTTTTATTGCTCAGATGTGGCCTCTCTCTCCAGCCAACACAGCAAGCAAACTCACCACCCTCCCCCTGTCTACGTGGGACATGACTCCCAGGGGTGTGGACCTTCCTGGCAACGTGGGACATAGATCCTAGAATGAGCTGAGACTCAGCATCAAGGGATTGAGAAAACGCCTAGAATGAGATGAGACTCAGCATCAAGGGATTGAGAAAACCTTCTCAACGAAAAGGGGGAAGAGTGAAATGAGACAAACTGTCAATGGCAGAGAGATTCCAAACAGAGTCAAGAGGTTATCCTGGAGGTTATTCTTACATATTAAGTAGTCAAGATGTAATGGAGATGCTGGAGGGAAGTGCCTGAAAATGTAGAGCTGGGTTCCAGTAGCCATGTTTCTTGAAGATGATTGTATAATGATCTAGCTTTCACAATGTGACTGTGTGATTGTGAAAACCTTGTGTCTGATGCTCCTTTTATCTACCTTATCAACAGATGAGTAGAACATATGGAATAAAAATAAATAATAGGGGGAACAAATGTCAAAATAAATTTAGTTTGAAATGTTAGTGATCAATGAAAGGGAGGAATTAGGGGTATGGTATGCATAAATTTTTTTTCTGTTTTCATTTTATTTCTTTTTCTGAATAGATGCAAATGTTCCAAGAAATGATCATGATGATGAATATGCAACTATGTGATGATATTGTGAATTACTGATTATATATGTAGAACAGAATGATCAAAATGGAATGTTTGCATTTGTTACGTGTTTTTTGGTATTTAAAAAAATAAAATAAAATCAAGCACCTCAAAAAATATATATAATAAGACAAATTTCAGGGCAAACTCTAGATATGAAAAAGGTTTTAGGAAGGTAAACTTTGTTTGCTAATATGACTCTGAAGGAAACAATGAATTGTGTACAAATTTTTTTACAAAGTTGGCTCAGTGTTAATGGATTTATTAAAAAAGCAAAAAGAAAAAAATCTTGAGGAATTTTATTTATGTCATGGTGCCCTTTGCACCATGGAGACCAAGACAGTGATATCTGCACCTGGCCCCTGAACAGACATTCTGAACAAGGTTTATATGAGGAAAACAAATATCCCTTTGCCACTTTGATCTTCATCCTTAATTTGGGGATGTTTTCCTGGACAGTCCTCTCTTACTCTGAAACTCTGGATTCATGTTCCTTTCTTCATTCATTCATTCAAATGAGGTACCTTTCACCTCTGTTCTGTGTGCCAGACACTGGAGTTACAGTCATGAACTAAAGGGGAAAAATCCTTCTTATACAGAGTTACTAATCTAGTAGAAAGAAAGTAAGCAAATAAATACATAAAAGGATGAGATCATTTAGATAGTGATAAGGAGTATAAAGAAAATAAAATTGGGTAACAGGATAATGAGTAATTGTAGGAGAAGTTTTAGTAGAGTGACAGGGGCATGATTTTGAACTTAGACCAGGATAAGGTAAAGCAGTCAGCCCTGCCAATATTTGGGGAAAGGCATTTCAGAGATTAAGTATAAGCAAGTGCAAAAAGTCCCTGAGGCTAGAATTTGCTTGGTGTTTTCGAGGAACTGAAAGAAGGCCAGGGTGACTAAAGCACCGTCAGCAAGGGAGACTCTGATGGGAAAAGAGGTAGGAAAGAAGTGCAGGGGTGGACCATGTAGGGATTGGAAGCCAGGGTTACAAGTTAGGATTTTAATCAAAGCTTAAGGGCAGCTAGAGAATTTTTACGTAAATGAATGATGTTATCTCACTTGTTTTAAAAAACCATGCCCGTGTGGAAAATGGACTATAGGGGCAAGTGTAGAACCAGAGGAAACTGTCAGGAGGCTGTTACAGCACTCCAAGCAAGAGACGATGGTGGCTTAGGTGGTGTTTTAGTTTGCTAAAGCTGCCAAAATGCAGCTGCCAAAATGCAGATACCATAAAATGGACTGGCTTTTAACAATGGGAATTTATAAGCTTACAAGCTTACAGTTCTGAGGACATGAAAATGTCCGAATCAAGGCATCATCAAGACAAGACCTTGCTGCAGGTAATTCTGGACTCCTCAGTCAGATGGCAAGGCACACAGCAGCACTGCTCGTCTCTCCCATCTCTTCTGGGATTGAGCTCCACTTTCCTCATAGAGGTGACCTGCTCATTGACACATGGCTTTTTAGTGTTCCTCTCTTCCCTGTTTCACTTTTCCACGACCTTGCTGAGCTTCCTGAAATTTTCTCCCAAATAAAATACCTCCTCTCTAATTCTTGTTTCGGCAACCACTCTGGGGGAAGATCAAACTAAGGCAGGTGGGCTTGGTAGGGAACTTGCTTGGAACTTAGAGCATCCTCCATGCTTGCTACCCCCTTCTCCTGTGTCCAACACAAATACTCCTGTGTAGGAGAAGAGGTGGCAGGAGAAGGTACTTGGCTGGCAAGGGTCTCGGTTGCCAGTAGACCCATATATGGTCCACAATAGCCATGTTGAGACATTCCTTCTCTATTTCTAAAAATAAGCAGATTAGTGAAGTTTGGTGTAGGCCTGGTTGGCTCCATGCTCCTGAGGTGGCCTGATATGTCCAGATACACTGGTGTTGACACTGGATGAGGCAGACAAGGAGAGATGCCTGGGACTGGGCTTCCCACTGGGTTTGATCATTTCACTCTCTGCTTAAAGCAAGGGCTCTTCTTTCCAGGGCACCATTAGGCGGGGCTATAGTAAGTCCTTTTGTGCATGGATCTATAGGACTACTGACTGTTTAAGTTTGTTAAAGCTGATGAAATAAAATATACCAGGAATGGGCTGGCTTTTAACAATAGGAATTTATTTAATTTGCAAGCTTACAGTTCTGAGGCCATGAAAATTTCCAAATCCAGGCATCATCAAGACAATACCTTGCTGCAGGTGACCCTGGACTCCTGTGTCAAATGGCAAGGCACACCACAGCATCTGCTGGTCTCTCCCTCTCTTCCAGTCTTCGTTGCTTTCAGCTTCTTGCTTCTCTATGTGTCTTTCTCTCTGTTTCTTCTGTGAATTTCACCTCATATAAAGGACTCAAGAATGAAGATTAAAGCCCACCCTGAATGAGGTAGGTCACATCTCAACTTAAGATCCTACTCACCAAAAGATCCTACTTAAAATGGATCTGCATCCACAGGAATGGGTTAGCTTTAAGAACATGCTTTTCTTCGGTATATATAACTTCAAACTGTCACAGGTGGCATCTTAGATTCCTAGGGCTGCTGAAAGGAATTACCACCAACAGGGTGGCTTCAAACAACAGAAACTCATTGTCTCACACTTCCGGAGCCTAAAAGCCCAAAATTATGGTGCCAGCGGGGCCTTCTCTCTGAAGGCTCTAAGGAATAATCTTTCCTTACCTCTTCCCAGCTCCTGGTGGTCCCTGGAAGTCCTTTGGCATTCCTTTTATTTGTGGCAGCATAACTCCAATCCCTGCCACCATCTTCACATGGTCATCTTCTCCCTACTCTATGTCTTCATGTGGCCTTCTTATAAGGATGCCATCATTGGGTTTAGGGCCCACCTTAATCCAGATGACCTCATCTTCATTTGACTTATTATCTGAAAAGATGTATCATTACCCCCAAACATGGTCAAGTGACTTGCTAAAGTTCACACAGTTAGAAGGGACCCTGCTACAAAATTAGCCAACTGTAGCTATCATGGATCCAATTTATTTTTTTTATTTCCCTGAATGACTACATATTTTAGCAAGACAGCATGGCCCATTCCAGACACAGTTGAAGTTCAGACTGATCTAATGGCCAAAAGTACTCAAAGGAAATCTCCTGCTGCTGCTTCTTGCCATTATTTTATTCTTCTTTTCAAGGACATGCAGTCCACACAAGGCCCAGGTGGGTGGAAGTGAATTCTCCAGAGCAGCTCAGTCATTGCAAGGGATGAGGCACTGTGTTCCCAGTAGAATATATTTTTTTACATGAATGCTTATTTCCTTCCGCATTTTGCAATAGGATCATTTAGTGACAAATTTTTCCCATTCACATTCAGCTGCCTGTACTTCATTACTTTCTACAGATGCTTCCAGGCTCAGCTCATACCAGCTCTTTGTCACTGATATACTTCTGCCATTGAGCCGAAGTTAGCAGGAGGAGGGTGGTGGCATTTTTCCCTTGAATGGCTGAGAAACTCCCTCACCCCCACATCTAATCAGCCATCAAAGTCCCACATCTGTTTCTCTTTCACTGCTCCCACTGTCACTACTCTGGTTCAGGACTGGCTGTCTTCCTGCCAGGGCATGGCTGTGACAGTCTCTTCACAGCTTTTCCTACCTCTGGTATTCCCCTTTCTTCACTGTGGAAGGCTGAACAATGGCCACCTGGGAACGTGTAACGGTATCTTATAAGAAAAAGGGGTCTTTACAGGTGTAATTAACTTAAGGATCTTGAGATGCGGAGGTTATCCTGGATTATCTGGATATGCTCTAAATGCCATCATACATATTTACATAAGAAAGAGGCAGAGGAGGATTTGGCACAGACTGAAGAGAAGATGGCAATGTGACAATTGAGGCAGAGTGGTGTGATACAGCCACAAGCCAAGGAAAGCCGACAGCCACCAGAAACTAGAAGAGGCAGGGAATGGATTCTCTTCCTAGAGCCTGTAGAGGAAATGCAGCCCTGCTGACACCTTGTTTCTAGACCAAGTCATACTGATTCTTCATTTCTGGGCTCCAGAACTAGGAGGGGATAAATTTTTGTTGCCTGAAACTGGCAAGTTTCTGGTAATTTGTGACAGCAGCTGTAAGAGATCAATACATCCACCCACCCAGGCTACAATCATCCACACAGCCTTCCTACTGTCTTCATCACTACCCTGTTCAAAAACCTCCCACAGCTCTCCATTGCCTATCGAGTGAAGTCCAACCTCCTTCACTCAGAATTCAAATACTGTGAACTGATCTCGGTGTGCTTTTTAACCAGATCTCCCACTCTGCTCTACACACACTCTCTGTCTTAATCAGCAGCTTTACCCAATGTGCCCCACAGATGGCATGTATTATTTAACACCCCAGCTCTGTAATTCCGCTCATGTTATTTTCCTTGTCTTTTATGACTTCCTGGCTGTCTTCCATGAAAGCTCTATTGATTCTCTAAAAACCAGCTCTTCACCCATTCATCCATTTCCTCATTCAACAAGGAATTACTGAGAAGCACTCTGCATGGCACTGGGGAGACAGTGGGTGAACAAGGCAGACATGATAATTCCTTTATAGCATTGACAGGATAGTGAGGGCAAGAGAGAAATAAATACATAAATGAGATAATGAAAGTAATAGCAACAAAGGTGATAAGGGCCAGAAGGGTTTTCTGAGAATCCTTTAGAGTGGGAGATGAGAGAAAAGCAGACATGTGAGCTGAGAGTTGAAGAATAAGACGGCCTTTACCAGATGGGGCAGGGGATCATAAAGGCCCCATGGAGATGAGGTGGTGAGGAAAGTAGAGGATGGCCTGCCATCCTGAGAAGATGGGTACAGAAAGACAAAGCAGAAACCACTCTCCAAAAGAGTTCACACACACTTGGAGACCAAATTTTTCTGTCCCTTCTACAATCACAAGAAGATTTGTAATGTGAAAATGGCCTACCTCTCTCATCACGGATCTGGCTGAGCCAATGGATGGGGCAGCCATTAGATAAATACCTTTGAGCCAGCCAATTAGTAATGGCCATGAAGCCATGCTGTTTTGACAGCCCTGCCTTGTGATTCACCCAGACCTGCTGGGAAACCAACCTGAGATGTTCCCAAGGCTCCCAGGCATGTTCCCTGTGCTGTACCAAACTTTTGTATGTTGTCTTTGTCACACACACACATATGCACATACTGGGATTCACCCCAACAGACATTACTATGAATGTGGATGTGAGAAGATAGAGATGTATGTGCTGGTGGGTACTAGGGAATACAGGATGCTTGAGTTAGTCTTTTAACCTCCATCCCTTCTTCATCCTCTATCCCCTTCCTCCAAGTCACAGCCATTCCTGGGCATACAGCCACAGTGCATCTCAGGACAAATATCACCTGAATTAGATCAACTCCTGAAATATCTCTGATACCTTAGGGAAAGCTCAATTGGCATCTGCTTCCCCACCTCTCCTTAGACTGTACCAAACTTAACTGGATTCCTATACCTTTTTCCCCATCACCACCCCAAATCCCATGTCCAGGAGCAGAAGTAAAAGAGTAGGAGTCACATAGGTTGCTCTCTGACAAAGGCCAAAGGATGCATATAATTGGAGAGATTTGTTCCTCCTTTGCTGCCTTTGAAGGGAGTGGGGTAGGTGATTAGGAAGAGAGGTAGAGGCTACTTAGGGACATCAGACCTTTAATAAAACATATCTGATCATATCTGAAGTAAAATAGGGTAGGGAATGTTTTCCAAGCAAAAAGAACAAACTTCTGAAGTCCCTCATTGGAGAAAGATCTTGGTATCTTTAAAGAACCATGTTCTTCTAAGCTTGACTGGAGTATAATGAGTCGGGGGGACAGTGGCCCAAAGGGGCCTGGGGTTACTATAGACAGATTTTCTTAGCCACCAGAGAATTCTGAGTCAAACATGCTGCTCTCTCCCTTCAGGACCTTCCATGCCACTGATCCCAAGCCCTATTCCCTTGGCCTCTTGCCATAAGCTGCATGTGACAGCCTCTCCACTGGTGTCTGCTGAGCCCACACTCCAGGTTCAAGGTGCTAAAGATGAATTTGGCTCCTGCAGGATCCCCAGCCAGCTTGCCTGGGCTTTTGCCCTGGCTCCTCATTTCTACTCCAGTTTGTACATTGGGACTGAAGCTGGCCCTAAAGTCCAATCTGGAAGCCTAAAACAGCTAACCTGTCTGTGTTCATTAGTGCTGGCTACTCCCAACAGAAGAATTGCCCATGTCAGGACATCCCACTTCAGAAGTTCAGCCTTCCAGGATTTTGATGCCAGCCATGATCAGACCTTGAACCCCTATTCCCAAAATGATCTATGAACCATCCATATCAGAATCACTAGAGATGCTTGTGATATGCAGATCCCCAGGCCCCAGCCCTCTCAGGGTAGAGCCTGGACATATGCATTTTAAATAAGTTTCCTGGAAAATGTTTCTGGAAACCAAACATCATTAACCAAACATTAAAAAGCTTGAAAGCCAATTGTCAAAGCCTTGGAAATTGGTCCCGCCCTTCTTCCCAAGCCAGTCTTAGTTCACACTTTACTTTCTGCCCAAAATGACTGGGATCCTGGGGGATCCAGACCATGTCACCAACAACACAACCCACGGGGAATGCCTTGCGCGTGGCTGATACTTCCTAAGTATGTTCAAATCCACTGTAAATGGTCTGCCCTTGATTCTAGCCTGGTAGCCTGCCAGGGGCCTCAAATGCTTGTTTCTGTGTATCATTTTATGTGAATGAGGGCCATCATTTCAGTGTAACTAGTATATAAAATAAGATGATAACCTGAATTCTCACCTGAGCCACGCGTCTTTTCTGCAGACATAAGAGCACCCTGAAACTCAGCTAGTTTCTACAATGTTGTCTTCTACAAACCACCTCCATTCCTGGGTCAGGCATGGAAATACATACAGATCTTGTTGGGAAAGTGGAATGGTGATATCTTCCTCATGCAAAGCACAGCCTATTTTAGAGTCATTATTATTACTTTTCTTGGGGTAAATGTGGCTTGATATTACCCAAATATGTTTCTATATGAGGTCAATAAGAACAACAAAATTGGTTATTTAATTGCTTGCTATGATCTAAACTGTTAACTTGTAATTACTTGCATTCCTGCCTTCAGCATAGGTGCCACTGGGAAAGTGTCTCTGTATAGAAAAGCTGGAGGTGACATGGTACAAAGGGGATGGCTCTGACATCTGATATATCCAGGTTCAATCCCAGCTTTTGTGCTCACTAGCTATATGTCCTTGGATGAGATCTCTGGCAATCCACTGCTGAAACCACCCTGAGCCTCAGTTTCCTCAAATACAAAGAAGAAACAACACTTCCCGACTGGTCTGGATATTCTAATCATAGTTCTTCCCTTCTGCATGGTTTAATGGAAGCAGTGTTAGTAAGACCACCCTCATTTCTACCACCAATTGCAAGTTTGGGGGTTCCCAAGACGACCCTTAAGCTTGATAATTCACTAGAAGGACTCACAGAACTCGCTGAAAGCCATTGTACTCATGGTTACAGTCTGTTACAACTAAGGAGATAGAGTAAAATCAGCCAAGGAGAAAAAGTGTATAGGGCAGAGCCAAGGGAAGTTCTAAATGTGGAGCTACCAGTCGTCCTCTTCCCATTACTTTCTTGGCATCAATGTGTGACAACATACATGGAGTTTTGGCAGCCAGAGCTCACTCAAGCCTTTGTGTCCAGAGTCTTTACTGAGGCTCAATCACATGAAACTGGTTGGCCATTCCTATTAGACTATCTAGTGTGACCAGCCACACCTTAAAATACATTCTTAAATGGCAGCTTGACCCAAGGCCTGCAAGAAAACAAAGATAATCCTATCAACTATAATGGACCAAGAGATTAGAGATTACCTCCCAGAAGGTAAGGGCAAACCAGATCTTTTTTGGCACAGAATTCTTTACTACACAGACACACCTGGTTTTATTGCAATTTGCTCTGCTGTGCCTTACAAATATTGCATATTTTACAAATTCAAAGTTTGTGGCAACCTTGCGTCTTGCAAGTCTATCCCTGCCATTTTTTTAATCGCATAGGTTCCCTTCCTGCCTCTGTGTCACATTCTAATTAAGGTATGTATGTTGTTTGCTTTAAACATAATGCTATTGCCCACTTAACAGACAAAAGTACATTGTAAACATAACTTTTATATGCACTGGGAAACCAAAAAATTGATGTGACTTGCTTTATTGCTATATAAGCTTTCTTGCAGTGGTCCAGAACTGACCCTGCAATCTCTCTGAGGTATTCCTCTGTGATAATTTATAGGAGGACTGGGAAGAGGGAGCTGGTCCCACCAGCAGTGCTGCTTCTCCTTGGACTCAAAGCTTATTAGGTTGGCAGCCCCTCTGTGGTCCTGGGGCCTCTTCATACTCAGAGACAGATCTATGAGATGGATAATAAGAACTATAAGTCACCCAAGCCAGGCATGCGACCGCAAAGCAGGTTTCCATAGCTTAGGTTGCCTGCCTGGGTCAGGACACTCAGTAGTGTTGAGTCATTCAAAAGTCAGAGTAACCTGATGCTTTATGTAAGAATAATTTGAAGCAAGAATAACTTTGCATTTCACGTGAGTTCCACGAGAGCAGGAGCATCTGCAATTTTGTTCAGTTGTGCCCCCAGTACCTCTCACAGTCCCTGGTCCATGGTACATGGCAGGAGAACCCTGGCCCCAAGACATCATATTTCCACTGAGCCAAGAACATTCCTGGCCTCTTTCCCTCTGTCGCCCACTTACCACTCCTCCCTTCAGGGACCTGAGTGGTGAATGTGGGAGAAGAAATTGAGGATGCTTCATCCAATCCTCATTTCCTTCTTTTGCAGAAAGCTCTGTCCTCTAGACACAGTTTTTTCTATGCTTGACAGTGCAGTAAATTTACCAAATTCAGCCCCAGTAAAATCAACAACAATAATAATAACAACCAGATGCCTACTGAACACTGACAATATGCCAGGTACTGTTTTAAACATTTTATAGGATTATTCCATTTAATACTCACAGAGGAGTAATAATAATAGTAATATTATAATAGTAATAATATAGGATTATTCCATTTAATACTCACAGAGGAGTAATAATAATAGTAATATTATAATAGTAATAATAATATTACTATTATTATTTCCATTTTAGAGATGAGAAAACCAAGGTTCAGGGAGATTAAGTAACCTGCCCAAGGTCACACAGCTACTAAGTGGCAGAGTTGGGATTCCATCTCAGGTGGCCTGGTTCCAGTGGCCTTGCTTTGAACCACTGTGCTCTACTGCCACTTGTTATACTGCAAATGGAGAGAGGGGACTCTCAGGGGAATGAGTTCAATTCAAAGGGAGGTGTTTTAGAGAGCCACACTGGAGCTACATGTTAAAGCCTGCTCTCATAGTCAGTCATGATCTCCTGGAGCTTTCAGGTAATGATTCTGTGACCCCCTGAGAATGAGGGGATACCAGTTGAAATATCATAGAGTGTGCAGTCAAAACCACCAGGTAAAAAATGCACCTGGGAGGAGAACCCAGGTGCCTACCAGACATGCTCAGCCATCACCCTCATTCATTCATTCAATTGCAGAAGCAGCATGCTACAGGGAGAATGACATGGGCAGCTCTGAAGGGCATGTGTGACATGGCTTGGGAAGGAAAGAAGGAAATTATGATAGTAATATAGTATCAAATATTCCATACCATCAGACACTGTTCTAAGATGTTTGTTTATATTAACTGATTCAATCCACACCCCAACCCTGTAGGGAAGTATTAGCATCCTCAAACCTATAGTCAGAGAAACTAAGACAGAAAAATCTAAGTAATGTCCAAAGTCACATACCGTGTAAATGACGAGATTTGAACACAAGCAGTCTGGGTTCAGAGTCTATTCAACTGACCACTACAGTCCACTGGATGGAGCAAAGAGAGAGAAAGAAAGGAAGAAAGCAAGCTAACACAACCTTTGGAGTCAAGCCAAACTGAGTTCAAATCCTGGCTTTTCTATTTATTGCCAGAGTAACAAGCAGGTGGCCTAAAATCTCCAAGCTTGACTTTGCTCCTGTGTAGAAGACAAGCCACCTAGCAGGACTGTGGTGTTGTTTAAGTAGCATAACCTATGCCAAGTGCCCAAGAACAGGGTAGGAGGTTAACCCACACTGTCTCCCTTCCTCCCACCACCACCATGCCAGACCCTGTGTTGGGCCCTGGGAAGCAAAGCTGCTTCAAGCATCATCCCTGCCCTCCAAGGATCTCCCTGCCTTGCAGAGCTGGATGGAGATGCGAAAATAATCATAAGTTAAGTTGAGACTTGCAGAGAGAGGCCTGAACCCCATGCTCTGGAAGGCAAAGGGGAGAGTGATTTCTTCTGCCTGGGAGGGAGGGGCCATCAGATCTGGATCCTAGGTTAATAAAGAGTCTGCCAGGCGAGGGAAAGAAGGAAATATTTCCACCAAACTTGAACTCCTTTCATTGCTGCCATCATTGAGGTCGATGTCAGCATTTAGATTCTGCCTTTTCTTTCTGTGACATGATGGGGAGGTTAAGAATATCCATTTCACTAACTTTTCTTTAAACATATCACTGGTCAACATCAAGAGGGCTGTCCCCATCCAGAGGGCTGGCTTGCGTTTTAAGATGTTACTGTTTTCTCATCACACAACAGGGAGCCCAAGAGACTGTTTTAAATTCCAAATACCTAAAGATTATAATCCATTATAGGGTGCATTTGTTCCCAGAACTGAGTTACTGAGATGATGCTGGGCAAAGCTGCAGAATTAATCACCCTGAGGCTATAAATCTCTTATTTACCACTTGATGAATTTACAATGGCAATTTGTAAATCCCCCCACACCTACCTACACACACACACACACACACTTGGGGGCTGCCTAAAAGGTAAGCCAGGGAATTGATTACATCAGCAAAGACAACATAATGGCAATAATAATAGACGTTGCAATTCAGTGAGTATTTCTGTCTTAGTATCCTAGGAATGCCATAACAAGGAACCACAAACTGGGTGTCTTAAAACAACAGAAATTTATTTCCCCACAATTCTGGAGGACAGAAGTCCAAAATCAGGTGTTGGCAAGATTGATTCCTTTGGAGTCTCTGAGGAATAATCCATTCCATGCCTCTCTCCTGGCTTCTGGTGACTGACAGCAATCCTACGTGTCCTCAGCTTATAGAAACATTACCGCAATCTGTGCCTCAGTCTTCACACCACCTTCTCCTTTGTGTGCCTTCTCTCTTTCTCTTATAAGGGCAATTGTCATTGGATTTAGGTCCCATTCTAATCCAAGAAGATCTCATCTTAAGATTCTTAACTTTATACATCTGCAGAGACCTCATTTCCAAATACAATCACATTCACAGGCTCCAGGAGGACATATCTTTTGGGGGGGCCACCACTCAACCCACTACAGCTTCCTATAGGCCAGATTCTTTACTGAGTACTTAGCATACATGGAATCTCTCAGTCCTCACAACAGCCCCATGAGATGAGTGGTGGGATAAGGTAGAGAGACTGAGGCTCAGAGCAGTTCAGTTAGGTAAGGCAACTTACTTAAGACATGGAGATGGTAAGCCAAGTCAAGACCCAACCCTGAAGCCATGGGATATTAGGTCCATGTTAGTAACTATAAGCTATCTCAAGAGAGCACAGGGACAAGAGACGGCACCCCTGCCAATATCAGTTAGAGCTGTTCTTTGCTCTGACCAAAAGCAAAGGCCTCTCAGGTCTTTGCGTGAAAATTCCCCAGTTGTAGGTAGAGCTAATCATGCACAATAATGCTTGAGCTGGAGAGAGTGGGAACCAGGAGCTGGTAGGAACTTGAAAACCAAATAAGTAGGCATCCACTTCAGTTTCCAGTACAGGAGACTGGGCAGGAGGTAAAGGCAGCATTGAGGTGCTCAGTAAATGATGAGAGGAAGAAAAGGAAGGAAGAGGGGAGGGAGGGAAGGAGGAGCCATAATTGAAAGTATGAGGAAAATAGGGCAAATTAGCATGTTTTCAGAAAATAGAAACTTGGGAAGCAGTTGCTAGGGCAATGTAATAAATCTGACCAATGGCATGTTCCTCACACAGGAGCCCTTGAGACAGACTGAGCAAACAGAACACCAGTGTCTACTTCATAATTTCTGAAAGGAGCTCCTAACTCAGAATAGGATGTGTAACATCTCCCCAAAATAAGCCTTGGTCCTGTGTGCCCCATATCTCTGACCCAAGCCTTGTAGCAAGATTCTATAAAGGCAAGGCCTGAATAATTCCTTTATTCAACAAACATTCATTGGGCACCAACTATTGTGCCAGGCTGGGAGTTGATGATGAAGCAATAAACAAAACCCTCATGTGCTTAACTCCAGGTGGGGAAGACAGACAAATACGTAAAACATAAAATATGTTATATGGCCATAAGAAGAGAAGTAAAGTAGGAAAGCAGGCTCAGGGAAAACAAGGGGGAGATGGGGTCAGTGTTTGACTTTGAATAGGGAAGTTAGTGAAGGCCTCACATGAAGATGATAATGAGTGAAAACATGAAGAAGGTAAGGAAACTATCCAGGGCAAGAGTTTTTCAAGCAAAGAGAACAGCAAGTGCAAAGGCCCTGAGGCATAAACTTACCTGACACAGCGGAAGAACACCAAGGCCAGCATGAGTGAGGCAGAGTGAGCTAGTAGTAGATAAGGCCAGAGGGATTACAGGGTGGGGAAGTCTGAACATTGTAAGAACTTTGGCTTTATTCTGAGCAAGATGATGAGGGAGCCACTGAAGGTTTCTGGGCAGAGGAGTAACATGCCGAGACGTATTTCTGATCCGTGTCATGCTGGCTGTCATTGAGAACAGACTTTAGTGGTACAAGGGAGGATGCAGGGAGGCCAATCAGGAGGTTATTGTAGGAATCCATGTGAAATAAAATGAGGGCTTGTGTCAGGATAGTGGCAGCAGATGTGAATCAGAATGGCTATATTCCAAATAAATTTTGAAAAACAGCTGTCAAGATTGGCCAAAGGATTGGATGTGGAGTAAGAGAAGTCAGGGTTCCCTCCAAGGTCATTCACACCCGGCTCTGAATTCTAAGATCAAGGTCAATTCAAGCCTTCAAATATAACCCCTCTTGAGATCTGGGCAACATTTAATCATCACATCATTTGCTTCTGGTGAATGACTTGGGGGAATTGTGGGGGCAACAAAGAATAGGGGGAAAAGAGGTCTCCTTCACATTACTTTCATGCTGTTATTGACCACTGTGGAAGACATGGTCCCATGGGATCTCACTCAATCCTCCCACACCTTGAGGAGGGAGATACTACAACCCTCAGAAAGAGGAAGAACTTGTCCAGGGTCACACAGCTAGAAAGGGACATTAATCCTGGAACCCACATCTCTTAATTGCATATCTCATGAGCTTCCTAGTACCCCTTGGCTGCCTCAATGGTTTTGATTTTGTCAAAGTTCATTCAATAAGTATTGAACATTTCCTGGGTAAGGGCCAAACACTGTGCTTATTTCTGGGACACAGCAGGGAAGTCCCAATCCTGACACTTAAGAAGCTCTCAGTCTTAGTTTAGGAGGCAGGCAGACCTAGCCATCCTCCTCTGTCCATACAGTAAGTGCAATCCTTTGTGCCCTGGGGAGGAAAAGGGCAACATGTTGGCTCTTCTCCCTCTTACCCCTTCCATCTCTTTCCACGCTGGCAAGCATACCCTGCTCCCTGGAAAACTGCTAGGATTCAGCTCTAGACCCACTGGCTTGAAACCAGCATGCTGACCTGGCGCAAATGAAGTCACTGCAGCCCAGCCCCCAAGCTGGGCATGGCAGAATTGGCCACCAGCAAAGAAACAATAAAGAAATCTCTAACATGTGCCAAGGGAGGGATTATCATATGGCTCTTGCTTTTTATGAAATAGGAAAAGTGGATTTTTCTAGTTGACTGCATTTGATCGTTTTTTCCTCCATTTGTTTTAAAGTTGAACATCTGATTTGGCAGGGACTTCTCACATTCAGCTGGAAAAAAAAAAGCTGTCTTTTGAGGTCCTCTCCCAGACTCTCATCACAGGGATGGGGGTGGCAGGGCTTAGGGCATCACTCCACCACCCGCACCCCCATATCATATCACAGTCCTCTCCATAAATCTGCCTAAAATCTCTTCTAATTATGCTCATGCTTTTTTTTTTTTTTTTACCCTGAGACCTCTTCCTTCAGGGTTTATCTCAATCTCTCTGTTTCCCCCCATGGACTTACTTATTCCTCTCTCTGTTACCTCTAAATGCCTTCCTAGAGTTGGCCTCTCTCCTTGTTGTAGGTTACTACTGCCACCTGGGAGCCAAGAATAAGTCATCTGAACAGGACTAGAAGACCCAGAACCCTTCCCTATCCCAATCCAAACCTGGCACCCTTGTTGACACTGCTCTGAAGCTCTCACCTCCAAGTGAGGAGGGTAGAAGGCAGAAGGGCAGAAGCCTGGGGCAGGGCGGTACCTTTCCATCTACAGTGTACACCACCAATCATCGGGATAAAAGGCAGATTATTCTGATTTGGTAGGTCTGGTATGGGGCTGAATTCTGCATCTCTAACAAGCTCCCAGGTAATGCCGATGCTCGCCGGTCCAAGCACCACACTTTGAGAAGCAAAGGTGCAGAAGAAATTGACACTGACATGAATTCCTTATGCTTGGGAAAGATTAGTATTTCCAGAATGTGATTTGCAGAATATAAATCCTTTCTGATGCTCCTTAAAAAATGAGTCTATAGCAAGTAAGTTTGGGTAATGCTACATACTATATACATACCTCGCTTGCATAGTAAAGGCTCTGAAAAGTCCTGTGGCAAAGAACATTGTTTAATTCTTTTACCCAGCTGCATGTATCCTTAGGACACAGTTAACCCCAGGCCTGCACTCACCCTTAAGCACAGGCCTATCTAAGAGATGGCTCTGAGTTTCTAAAATTATCTGCTGACAGGAGTCGGGAATCCATCAACTTCTGAACCCTCAGGTTAAAACTACTTGGCACCAGAGCCTCAGATAATTTAGCCACTTGTCCTCCAGGGAAAAACAAAACAGCACCCCAGCCCTCCCACAGCCTCTACCCCTCTACACCCACAAATATCCCCAGAAGTATCCCCAAGGGTTCACAGGCCTGCAGCTCTACCCATACCTGCCCTCCCCAACATTTGAAGAGGATCAGAGAACAGTTATAAACCCAGCAACAAGAGATACCACTCGCCTAGCATATTTATATGAAAGCTTGTCACAGAGACCACGCACCAGGCTTGTCGGTACATAATATTCTCTCCTGTTCCCAATGTGATTTGCAGTTTTGCAGCCACTGAAATGCCAGCGATATGCTGTCCTTGTGGCAATAATTCTGTGTCTGGCCAAGAAGGGACCCATTCTCTGGGACCTGTTTTCATTTAGACATAAATCTGCCTTCTGAGGTACATCTCCTTCTCCCTCCTTTCTAGCTAAGCAGTAGAGGGGCCACAGGACTTTCTCTCCCTCAGTTCCAAGATTTGGAGGCTGATACAACAGCAGGGTCTCAGGTCGAGAGAAGCAGTATCAGGGGGACATATCTCCAGGAAAGGAAGCCCTGGCCCTGCAGTGGTTTGCAGGGGGGCTGCCTCTCGCAGGACGTAATCTCTGCTTTCACATAAAGGAGCTCTATGTGGTTGGCTAAAAGTCTGTGGATTCCAGCAAAGCCAGGAATTCTGATCGGCCCAGTGAAGTTGGGGAAATCCTTTCCCTTTTAGCTATAATTTCTCTCCTGATCCTACCCATGGGAGCTTTCCACGCCAAGGTTAGAGGTAAAGAAGGCAAAACCCAACTGTTTTTACTTCCTCAATTGTCCTACCAATTCTCATTGTTAGAGGGCTTGCAGCCTGGCCCTCACAGCCTGTGTAAGAACAGACATGGAGAGCTTCAGAAACTCTGTCTTCTTGGCTTCCCAGGAACTCGAGAGTAAGCATACCAATAAAATAGACAGACTTATAAGATACTTTATTTATATGGCTGACTTTTCTGAAAAACACCTTGTAACCTGAAGCGATAGCTCAGCCACACTGAATCTCTGGGACACAGGGAGACAAGGACTAGCAGCCAAGACTCAATAAAACCTTTTTATTTGTTTTTGCAATAGATTTTTATAAAATGTTCAAGCATAAGATACGCTAATGGAATTGATTATCTTATTCAAACTTTTAGTCAAACTTGCAGCCCAATGAAATTACAAATGAGTAGATGCAATGAGTTGTATAAACTATTCATTTAGTGAATGATGATCTGGCTCCATAGGGTCTGGGGAGAACTGGGGGGATGGTGAGGAGGGACAACGGGAGCACAATTTGAGACTGACCAAGCATTCTGGGGTCAGGGAGGGGGAAGGTTTGAGGAACAAGAGCATGAGGTGTCTTGGGGGGCTTTCAACTTCCTTCTCACCCCACTCCCAAACAAAAGAGCCAAATACCTCAACTGCCTGGCTTAGTAGTCTAAAATGTTTGAATCTTTAACAATAAGTTCAACTCTCTTATTTAAAGATGAAGAAACTGAGAGCAGGGGGACCAAGCAACTTATGTAAATCACCCAGCCAATTATGACAGACTTTGGACCCAGAAGATGCCTCTAGAAATGTCTTTAGTAGAACTCCATAAATATCTCTTACTGCTCCCTCATTAGGAAACTTGCCCCTAGGAGATAGGGGATAAAATTAGTGTGGGGGGAAGAGGGAAAGAGGCAGGCAAGTAGCAATAGCTATAAAAGATAATTTCACTTTAATCAACATTCCGCCCAGTGCTACCCAGTCTCCCTGCTTTCCAACCAGAAACCAGCCATTAAAGGAACCTATTTTTAAAAGCACAACATGGAAGAGGCATCTACCTTATACAATTGAGTTTTTCTTGTAATTCTAGACTAGTAGGATGAGGGAGCAGATGCCCAGAATCCCAAATGGCCATCATTGCTATTTACTGCCCTGCCCTTAACTATTTCCCATATTTCTGCCACTTTCTATCAGTTTGAAAGTCATTTCAGTTGACAAGGCTCCTCTTTTAAAATAGAAATGTCTTCTGGGTAAGTTAAGTCCAACAGTTAGTCATACCTGAGTGTGAATCACTGTTACCTGGTTAAAATGCCTAACTTGAAGCTGGAGGATGGGGGGTTGGGGATTTCAAAATAACAACATTTAGATGAGGACCTGGGAGATCTATTAATTGTAGCATCCTTCTAGATAGCTACACTTTGGCACTTCAAAGTTTACCAAGTTAGAGTGGAGGTATCTTTTCTAACTGTGCTTGAAAATCTAGACAGCATTTCTTTAAAAAAATTGATAAATATGATAACACATTTAAAATGTTAAAGAAAAGAAAATTCTGCATGGCAAAAAAAAAAATCATAGCCAGGGTCAAAAGACATATAATAAACTGTGAAAAATGTTTTCAACCTATGTCAGATAAAGAGCTTATCTTCCAAATATATAAAGAACTATCAGAATCTGTAAGAAAAATAACTACCAGAATCAGTGAGAATAAAATCCACCGAAAAATGGACAAAGAATATGATTAGAGTTCACGGAAAAGGAAATAGAATGGCTCGTAAACATATGAAAAGATGCTCAATCTCAATTGTAATAAGAGAAATGCAAATTAAAATACCCTGAGGCCATTTTTCAACCCATCAGATTGGCAAAAATTCAGAAATCTGATAATATTCTTTGTTGATTAAGCTGTAGATGAACAGGCACTCTCATTCATTCCTGCTGGTAATAACAAACTCATGCAACCCCAGCAGAGAGCAACTGAGTAAAACCTTTCAAAATTGCAAGTACATAAGCCATCTGATTCTGCAATTCTGTATCTGGGGATTCAGTCTACAAATGTGCTTACACATGTACAAATGACCTGTGTACAAGATAATACATTGAAACACTGTTTGTAATAACGAAAGACTGGGAACAACTCAAATCCCCATTGATAAGGAAGACTAAATAAATTATAGAATACCCACACCACAAAATTCCATGAAGCTATACAAAAATAAAGATGCTTATTATATGTAGATATGAAGGAATCTTCGAGATATATCACTAGGAGAAATAAGCAGGAAACTATATTTCATATAATAACTTGGATTAAGAAGCAGAAGAGCAAGAGGAAGTACAGAAGGGTATAAGAACCTTTATTCATATTTGTTTGTATCAGCATAAAGAAACTCTGGAAGCACAACTAAGAAATTAATACCGGTGATAGCTGGGGTGGTGCTGAAGTTGTAACTGTGTGAATGAGGGTAGGGATGAGAAGAAGATTTTAAACCATGTGAATATATTACTGTGGTGGTTTGCAACTGTATGTACCCCCCAGAAAAATATGTTCTTAAAGTTAAGCCTATTCCTATGGATGTGAACCCACTATAAGGAGGGCCTTTTGATAAGGCTACTTCAGTTAAGGTGTGACCTACATCATTCAGGATGGGTCTTAATCTTAACACTGGAGTCCTTTATAAATGGAATGAATACAGGGTGGGGGGGGAGCCAGGGAAACAAGAAGCTGAAATCAACAAAACCCAGAAGAGAAGGGCGACACTGGCACATTTTGCCACATGTCTTGCCATGTGGCAGAGAAGCCAAGGATGCCAGCAGCCAGTCTTTGGGAAGAAAGCATCACCTTGATGATGCTTTGATTTGGACATTTTCCTGGACTCAAACTGTAATCTAATAAATTCCCACTGTTTAAGCCAATTCATTTCATGGTGTGCCTATTTCAATCTATTGTGTACCCCCAAAAGCCATGTCCTTTAATCCTCACTCAATATTGCTGGATAGTATCATTTTTTATTATTTCCATGGAGATGTGACACACCCAATCGTGGGTGACTTTTGATTAGATGGAGATGTGACTCCACCCATTCCAGGTGGGTCTTGATTACTACTACAGGAATCCTTTAAAAGAGGAAACATTTTGGAGAGTCAGAAACAAGAGAAATGACAAAGCCTAGAGAAGCGACAGAAGCCTCAGAGCTGACAGAAACTTCACAGCAGACCTGCACAGATGCAGACATGTGAAGAACAGAGACACAGATGTTTGGAGATGGCTGGAGCCCACCAGACGCTGCCATGAGATGTTAAGCAAGCCAGAACCCAGAGAGGCAGATGCCAGCCACGTGACTACCCAGCTGACAAAGGTGCTCTTAACCTATGGACCTTCCTTGAATTAAGGTAACCTTAATTGGTGCCTTAATTTGGACATTTTCACTTCCTTAGAACTGTAAACTTGTAACTTATTAAACTCCCTGTTATAAAAGCCACTCCAGTTCTGGTATATCATATTCCAGCAGGATGCAAACTTACACACATGGTATCTGCTTCAAGTAGCCCAAGAATTTAAAACAATTGCCTATTTCAAAAAAATAAGTCTGCAGAAATGACTAAGTTAATAAGACACAGGCCTTACCTCAAAGTGCTCATAGGGTACTATCAGTGTCCTTATGGATCCATACACAAAGAGCTACTATAAACCCACCTAATGGTGCCCTGGAAAGAAGAACCCTTGCTTTAAGCAGAGTGAAATGTTCAAACCCAGCAGCAGGCTCAGTCTCACTGCATCTCTCCTTGCCTGCAGCCTCCAGAAGCTATGCCTAGCAGTGTATATGTACATAGAAGACCACGTCAGGAGCAAGGAGCCAACCAGGCCTCTACCAAAATGCACTGATCTGCCCATCTTTAGAAATAGAGAAGGAAGATCTCAACATGGCTACAATGGACCAGATAAGGGCCAACTGACAATCAAGATTCATGCCAGCCAAGTGCCTTCTCCTGCCACCTTCTGTACCACAGGTCCTGTTTAAGAAATCTTAAAGGGAAGACCTGATAGGATTGTGCTATTTCCAACTATCTTTAGCTGTATTCCAGAACAATAATCACATTAAATATAAATGGTCCAAATAGCCCTCTCTTAGCTTGCATGAGCTGCTATCACAAATACCACAAACTGGTTTGGGCTTAAACAACAGGAATTTATTGACTTATGGTTTTGAGGCTAGAAGGAGTCCAAAATTAAGACACGTTACCTTCTTCTATACATTCTGATGCTGGCTGTCAGTAATATTTGGTGTTCTTTGGTTTATCTGTGCCTCTGCCACTTGGTGACGCTCTCTCCTTTCTCTCTTTTGTAACTTCTGGGTGTTCTTTATAAGGCCTACAGTAGTCCAGATTAAGGTCCTACCTAATCCTATTTGGCCACACCTTAAGTAATAAAAACACCTTCAAAATGTTCAGTTTATAATTGAGTTCACTCTCACTAGAATGCAGATTAAGATCAAGAACATGTCTTCAATGGGGGTGCATGATTTAATCTACCACACAGGAAGAGATGGTAGAATTTATCAAGTGCTTCTTCTGACTGTATTGAGATGATCTCATGATTTTCTTTTTTATTTTTTAAAAGAGTGAATTATATTGTTTGATTTTTGAATGTGAACCAGTCCAGCATTTCTGGGATAAATCCCACACAATCATGGTGTGTTACCCTTTTACTATATTGTAAGATTAAATTTACCATACTTTTGCTCAAAATTTTTGCATCTGTACTCATGGGAGAATATTACTTTGTAGTTTTCTTTTCTTATAATGTCATTGTTTGGGTATCAGAGTAATGCTGGCTTCATAGAATGAGATGGGAAGTATTGCCTCCTCTTTAATATTCTGGAAGATTTTTTATAGAGCTGCTATTTCTTCTTCCCTGAATGTTTGGTACAATTCACTGGTGACCCATAGGTTATTTAGAAGTGTGTTTTTCATTTCTAAACACTTTAATATTTTCCAAAGATCTTTTTCTAATTTAATTCCATTGTAGATGAAGAACATACTTTGAATGACTTAGCCCTTCTAAATTTATTGACTTGTTTTATGGCACAGAATATAGTTTATCTTGTGTGCTCTTGAAAAGACTGTGTATATTGTGGGTAGAGTGTTCTCTAGATGTCAATTAGGTCAGGTTGGTTAATAACATTGTTTATATCTTCTATATCCCTACTGATTTCCTGTCTTCTTGTTCTATCGATTATTGACAGAAGGGTATTGAAATCTCTGACTGTAAGTTCATATTTGTCTTTTCCTCCTTGGAATTCTACAAACATTTGCTTCATATATTTTGAAGCTCTGTTATTAGGTATATAAACGATTAAGATTATGTCTTCTTAATAAATTGCCTCCTTTATCATTATGAAATGATCTTCTTTATTCCTGGTAATACTAGTTACTTTGAAAGATTTCAGAATAATCTGAAATTAATTAATCTGATATTAATAATAACCACCCTAGCTTTCTTTTTAGTAGTGTAAGCAAGGTATACCACTTTCCATCCTTTTATATCTAACCTATTTGTGTCATGTTTAAAGTGCATTTCTTATGAGCAGCATATAGTACCTTCTTGCTTTTAGCCAATATGATAATCTCTGACTTTTAATTGAGGTTTGTGATAAATTAAAGCCCTGATAATACCTTGATGTTGAACTTCTAGCTCCCAAAACCATGAGACAACAAATTCATATTGTTAAAGCCAGCACATGGTGTGGTATTTGTCATGGCAATCCTAGTAAACCAAGACATACTGGTTTTAAAACAAACAAACAAAAATCTCTCAGCAAACTAGGCAAAGAAGGGAACTTCCTCAACTTGATAAAGCTTATCTATTCAATTGTCCTTTCTTCTAGTTCAGTTTTTATTTCTTCTTCCTCTTCAAATCTGCCATTGTGTGTCCTAGTATATATATATATATATATATATATACACCTTTTAAAATCAGATTCTTTATTTCTTTTGAAGTAGTAGAGTTATACATCAGATGTAATGGTGAAAGATTAAAAGCTTTCCCACAAAGATCAAGAACAAGACAATGATGTCTATTCACACTACTTCTTTACAACATTTTACTAGAGATGCTAGCCAGTGCAATCAGGCAAGAAAAGAAATAAAAAGATATCCAAATTAGAATAGAAGAAGTAAAGCTGTCTTTATTCACAAATAATGTGATCATTTATATAGAAAATTCAATGAAATCTACACAAAATCTGTAAGAACTAATAAGCAATGTTACACAATACATGATAAATATAAAAGTCAATTGTACTTCTGTTTACTAGTAATGAACAATCAGATATTGAACTTTTTAAAAACCTTTTCAGGGAAAATAAAACATTTCATGGCCTTCCCACATAATCTCAAAAGGCTTTCAAAAGATTTTAACACCAAAAACTAAAAAGATAAAAATAAATAAGTGCGGAATTGCATACAGACTTCACAATGGAAGCAGTCTTGAGTACAGGCACATTTCCCAGTATTTTCAAATCATACTGCCAAGATGGACAGTATGTGTCTGTCTGAGTCTGTCAATATGAGTGTCTGAGATGCAAGTTTTGATCCTAGCGTTATCTAGTAAAATCACTAGGCTAAGTCAAAGGACCCAGATCCCAGTCTTGGTGAAGTCTCCAGTTCACTGACAATGAGATCCCTTCATGGTTGTGGTTTCTCTGTCCAAAAATAAAAATAAGATTTATTGAAATGGCCATGCAGTGTGAATGTATGCAGAGGAGAAGAAGGGTGAAGAAGTGTCCCAAAGTTGGACTCTAAATCAGCCCTACATAGTCTCTTGCTGCCATGGCTGTCAAATAGGAAATATCCTCAAGACTTGGAAAAAGAAACTTGAGGATAAAGGCAGAAATTCTGGGCCAAAAAGTTCCAAGAGCAGAGCCCACCCCAAAACACTTAGAAAATCCAAAAATCTAAGTCTGTTTGTGGGTGGGGAAGCAAAGAAAAATATGGTCCTATTATATTTTAGAAGGCTCCTCATGTCCCTCCTTTCTCTACTCTCTCCCATATATTTCCAGCTACAGAAAGGATCCCTGTCAGTTCCTATCACCATCACAGATCAGGTCGGAAGGAAGCAGGCTGTTCTCACCATATTCCATTCTGTCCAAAGCCCACAGCCATTTCTGCCTCAATTCACCTAGGGATCCCTAGCTCCTATCACCAGAGGTATCCACTCCTATCAACAGGACTCTGAGCTCCAAGCTCATTTTCCCTCTCCTTCTGGATACTAGTTAAGCACTTTCTTCCTCCCCCCTCCCATGCCCAGTTAATTTCAGAAGCCAACATGACCTATTTAGGTTCTGACCCACTTCTAATAGAAACACCAATCAAAAAAAATCTCCAGAAGGAAAAAATAGATGACAACAAATTTAACTGATTGTAAATAAAAAAGAATGATGGTGCAGAAGCCTTCACTGGTACACCTGCTACTGAAACTCCTACAAAATATCCTGAAAAAAGCTATTAAGGGAATTCTGGTGTGCTGCTTTAAAACTGTTATGTACCCCCCAGAAAGCCATGTTCTTCTAATCCATTCGTGTGGGTGCAGACCTATTGTGGGCAGGACCTTTTGATTAGATTGCTTCCATGGAGATGTGACCTACTCAATTTAAGCTGGGTCCTAATCCTCTCTATTGGAGTCCTTTCTGAGAGGACGAAAAGACAACAAAAGCTGAGAGAGACAGAGACATTTAGAGAGAGAAAGAAAATGCCCCAGAAGATGCAAGAAGGGCTGACAGTAGCAGAGAGAGCCACTTCGAAACCAGAATCCAAAAGAGAAGAACCAGCAAACATTGCCATTTGCCTTCCCATGTGACAGAGAAACCCCAGATGCCAGTAGCCTTTCCTCAGACATTTTCATGGTCTTAGAACTGTAAATTTGAAACCTAATAAATCCCCTTTGTAAAAGCCAGTCCATTTCTGGTATATCACATTCTAGCAGCTTTAGTAAATTGAAACATCTGGCAACATCCAGGTAGACCTCTATGGCGTTAAAGCACTGTGGGTGTATTGCCAGTCTTGTGTGTGGCCTGGAGGTCAGTGAAATAAGTCCATTTATTTTGCTTTCCTCAGAGATAGGCTGAGCATCTCCAAGTATCTGGTAGAAATGATTTCCTGCCAAAATATGTGACAGCCCATTACACAAGTGTGAAAACTGAAACGTTAGGAGAGATATTGGCTTAAACTTCCCCATCCACCCAAGACCAAGAATGAATGGGATTAGTCTGGAGGTTTCTGGAACAGGAACTTTTGTAATAAATACCAATTTGGGTAGCTGCCTGACACATAAAGGTTTATTTCCTTTTCTTTGGGAGTGATCTATTTGGGCAGCTGTGCTTTGCTACTTGACCTGCCCCTAGTTTATTGGTTACAAGAATGACGCTTGATCCAAGCCTGAGCCAAGAAGATTATCTCCCTCTTGGAAACTTGAGACTTAAGGAGATATAAGACGCTGGAATACTTTTTTTTTTTTTTTTTTTTTTTTTTTTTTTTTTTTTGGTGTGGGCAGGCTCCGGGAATTGAACCTGGGTTTCCAGCATGGCAGGCAAGTATTCTGCACTGAGCCACCATTGCACCACCCAGGCTGAAATACTTTTAAATTTGTTACAGACACCCATTATGGAAACAACTAGGGACTCTGGGAAAACCTGGTTCCTACTTTTCCAGAGGCCTGACCAGTACTCTCTTCTTCCAATATACCCACCCCAGTATCCTTCCCATTAATCACCCACTGGGTTTATGTTAGCGAGACTTGGTTTCTGTTCCTTGCAATCAAAACAGTCATAAATGATATAAGTCCATTATATTTATCCCATAGCATGTTGTAGATATTCAGTAACTTTATTTTTAATGTATGAAAGCCTAATCCTCTGTCACATCAAATTAACATGAGATATGATCAAGAACAATATGACAGCGTCCCTGACGTGAATAGGAAAACATCATTTGGTGCCAACCTTTCCTGACACAATAATTATACGAAAATTCTGCCTCTGTTTTTTTTCCTAAATGTGGAAGATACTCACATTTCCAGCAGAAACAATAATCTGATGTTAGATGCCAAGCAGGACAAAGGTAGGTGGCTTTGAGTCCTAACCTCTGCTCCTTGTGGGCAGCATCCTCAGCAGTGCCAAGAGTAAGCTGCCTTGGTGTAGAGCTCATGGGCACATCTCTGGGCTCAGCAGGGTCATAAAGCACTGCTCTACCCTTTGAACATGCTCTACCCTTTCCAATATGCTCTCCCCAGATGGAACTTCACTTGTATCTCCTCAGTGGGGCATAGTCTAGACTGACATGGCCATCCATCCATCAACCCAACCATCCCTCCATCCACACCTTCACCCACTCATCCATCCACATAAGTTTTAGTAGTCAATGGAGCCCCTGGCTGTACCTCCAGGTCCTAACTCTCAGTGCCAATCCCAGCAACACAATGGGTAAAATAATCCCTAAGGTCACTTAAGGCCCACCACTCATCCTTAGACTTGATATAGAAACCTTCTAAATAATCACTGATGCCCAAGCATATTGTCTCTGTAGTCCAAAATTCACTACATCAACACTAGCTTATCAAGATGACATTTAACCTGCTACTTTCCTACTTAGAAACCTTCAATAAAGCCCAAACCCTTAGCATGACATTCAAGGATACCCACAACCTAAGCCAAATCTATTTTTAAACTTCATCTTTATCTTTCCAAATGTATCTCCTATATGAAAACTTGAACCTCCCAGAAGCAGTCTACTCACTGCCTTAATGCTGAGCAGATGGGGTGCAAGCCTGGAACTGCTAGAAGCTGTCTTACCTCATGTGGGGAGAAAGAAGCCAACACAGAGAAAGCAGATGTGAGAGATGAGGAGAAAAAGATTCCTGATAACATCACCTAAGAACCAAGATTGAGCCTCAAGTAGTTGGTCTTTTTTGTTTCTTCTTAAGCCATTGACTTCACAATTTAAAGATAACAAATTCATCCATCTACCCCCTTGTGGCCCAGTTTAGGCCCTACTTCTTCCCTGAAGTCCTCCAGGCCAGGGCAATGGCCCCTATCCCTAATTTCCTATAATATTTATGGTCCATATCACTCATGTGAGATTTCCCATATACTGCCAAGTGACAGCTATTTCTTTATCCTTTTATACAGATGAGGGGCTCTTCCCAACCCCTCCCACTTCCAAGATAACTTGCTAAAACCACCAGGTTAGTTTAGCGGTCAGAGTTGCAGAGAAGGGGCAGCCACAGAGAATAGGGAGGAGGAGATACTCCTTGTTTTTCTCAAGATAATGACCCAAGCTCCACTTTTAGAGTCCACTCTGGTGGTGCCTTGGACAACTTCCAGTAGCCAGTCTGGTCAATTTATTAGCCCATAGGGACCTTATCAGGGAAGGAGGTGAAAAGTTTTAGAGTAGATGGGGGAAGAGAAAGCCACAGTTCGCAAAGGCTACAAATATCTGTTCATGAGCAGGGTGCATAAGATGATGCTGAGACAGATGCGGACCAGTATAAGCTACAAGCCAGTTGGAGCCGGTCGCCCAGACTCTTCACTCCTTTCGCTCACTGTCTCCTTTCCTCCATGTCATCCTGAATTTGCTTCTGAGACAAACCTGCTAGGGAGCTGTGATAAATTAAATTATGTGCCCCAAAAAACACATGGTCACAATTTTAATCCTCATCCTTGTGGGTATGAACCCATTGTATACAGGACCTTTTGAAGATGTTACTTTTAGTTAAATTATGGCAAAGCAAGCAAGAGTGGGCCTTAGTCTGGATTGCTGGAGGCCTTATAAAGAGAAAGCCACAGGGAAGAGCCAGAAGGAGAAGTCATTGGGAACCCAGAAGAACAAGGAGAGGATATCACCATATGATGGGAAAGCCAAGGAACCCCGAGTATTGCCAGTCAGCCAGCACCCAAACTGTACCATCTTTGGGAAGAAAGCACGGGTTTGCTGATGCCTTGATTTTGGACTTCTGGCTTCTGAATCCATGGGCCAATAAATTCCCACTGTTTAAACCAATCCATTATGTGGTATCTGCGACAGCAGCTCAGGCAAACAGGAGCCCTCAGAGCATAAAACACCCTGTTGGGTACTCAGGTTCAACTGAGAAGCTCCCAGGCATTAGCAGAAGTTCACTCCAACCTCCTCAGTTTCCCCTCCTCCAGCAAAGGCCCAGAGTCTCAGTGCCTTTAGAGGCAGAAGTGAAGATATGATAAGGCTGCCCCTGGGACAAATGGCTGAGTTTACTTGATGTTGCCACTGCACATCACATCAAGAGCCAAAAGTGGACTCCTGGGAGACACAGTATTTCCCATTTACCTCCAAGGGTGGTTATTCTCCACTCAAAGCCCATTTGAGGGCAGACAGGATTTTTCCTATAGTGTGAGAGAATTCGAAGCATAAATAAGGTGCTTTGGCTGTGAGTTACAGGTAGCCAAACTCAGTTACTCAATTAGCTTGGCAAAGGTTTTAAACAGTGTTGTCTGACTACAGTCCAAATTGCTCCAGGGTTGCAGGGAGCTATCTCAGGGCTTCTATGGAAGGTGCAAAAGAGATAGAATGTCAGAGCTCTGGGTATCCACCCCCGCCTGAACCACAGCAGCTCCACTTAAAATTGGTTTATCTTATTTTTCAGGTCAACTTTTGCTTAAAAAATAAAAAAGCCTCCACTGCTAAGATTTGGAAGCCACTGACATAAAGCACTCTCTAGTCTCTGTTCTCTTCCCAACCCACCCTGTGTTCCTGATCACTCTCTGTCTATATATACTCTGAGTTGCAGCAGAGCCAGCTAAGGGAGCTCTTCCTCACCCCCACTGCCCAGCCATCCCCCACCCCCTTGGGTATATTATTTTCTGGCAGGGTTCCAGCTCTACACCAGCCAGTCTTTGGGTCCATGCCCCAACTAGCAGGCTGCTAAGACTATCTGAGGCCTCACTGGGCTAGGAATTCCCCATGTGGGAGGTTAGTAGCCTGATGTGGGAGCAAGCTCTCTGATAGGTAGCCTCAGAAATTTGAGTTCACCTCTTCCTGGCCAAGTGCCTCCAGGCCAGGTCATCTCAAAGGCCAAAACAGAACCATGACATGAGAAGAGCATCTGAGTTCAGAATTCTGTGCTCAAAATGAGCCCTTGCTGCTAATTAGCTAGGTGATCTTGACTCTTGTGGCCAGCTGAATAATGATCCCCCAAAGATGTCCACATTCTAATCCCTGGAACCTGCAAATATATTACATTCCATGGCCACAGAGACTTCGCTGATGTGATACAGCTAAGGATCCCAAGATGGAGAGATGATCCTGGATTATCTGGATGGGTCCCATGTGATCACAAGAGTCCTTATAAGAGGAATGCAGATAATTGCCATGGTTTGCCAAACCCCAACCAACACTATTCCTATTAATCCTGAAGGCTCAGGATTACCAGGGCTCCATCTGAGAGCCTGCAAAAGTTGCACACACTAAGTTTACTTTTCAGAAACCTAAAACCTTAAGATGGTTCTTAGACCAGACAAGCCCTGAAACCTAGAGATGCCAGTCTCCCCAAGAATACCAACCAGTTGCATCCCCTATCCCATATTGTCGACACCCCTTTTCAACATGAAAAGAAGTTAGAATGGGTATAACCCAAATATCCCTAAAGACTGGGAGAAGGATCAAACAGAGAAGGTAGGATTTAACAAATGAGTATGACTGCTGAATCATTATATTGATATTTCTATTTAGTCTCCAGTGTCTTGGAGCTGCTAGAAGGAAAAATCTGAAACTGTGGAACTGTAACCCATACCAAATATTGAAATCTGTTTTATAACTACTTGTTAAAATGTACTTCGAAATTTCTTGCTTTTTTGTGTGTATATTTCACAATAAAAAAAAAGTTAAAAAAAAAAAAAGAGAGAGAGAGAGAGAGGAAGGTAGGATGTCAGAGAGAGAAAGTGGCAATGTGATGATGCAGTCACAAACCAAGGAAGGTGACAGCCTTTAGAAGCTGGAAGAGGTAAGGAACGGATTCTCTAGAGCCTCCAGAAGGAATCAGCCTTCCCTACACCTCGATTTTAGAGCCATAAGACTCCTTTCAAAGTTCTGACATCCAGAACTGTAAAAGAATAAATGTGTGCCATTTTAAACCACTAAGCTGGTGGAAATTTGTCACAGCAGCCACAGGAAAGTAATATAGAACCACCTGAGTCTCAGTTTCCCCATTTGTAAAATGAAGGATTTTGGACTAAATACTTATGTTCCTTCCTAACTCTCCTAAAAAAATAGAGCTAATAGTTACCAAGTGCTTATTATGCACCAGACCCTGTTCTAAGTCCTTTATACAAAAAATATTTTGTATAAATGTATATATTTATTCAAGCCTCAAAAAAAGGTTGCAAGAGTCTCACCATTATCACAGCTGGAGGTGAAAATCAAAGTCCAGACAGGTAAAGTGACGCGTCAAAATTCACACAGGTGTAAGTGTCAGAGCCAGGATTTAAATCATAAGAGACTGGCTCCAGGAAACCTGTGCTCTTAACCACTCATGAAACTGGCATTGGTGTCCTATTTACAGACAAGAAAGCCTGAGACCTGGTAGGGGTGCTATGGCTCGATAATAGCAAATCCTGATCTAAATCTCAGGCTTTCCTCCACCATTCCACCTGCTTCCCAAGTTCCCCAAAGTACATCTGGACTGAAAATGAGGATCCAACTGCCTCCTTATTCCTAGAATCCAGTTCTCACCCAGACACCTCATCTCTGCCCTCCACTCCCTATCCTTAAGTCCTCTGCTCTCTAAATGGCATGAGATAAATTAACTATATCGATGAGTTCTCTCCCTCTTCTCCCAGCCTTGCCAACTCACTCTTCAGTCTGCTGCCATAAATCACTGGCAATTCAGAAAGTGGCTTCTGAGAAAATGTACCCTCCTGACTTGATGGATGTATAAATTTCCATCCCCTTCATATACATGTTACTTTTCAGAGGGAAAAAAATAATCTTTATTGGAGTTAGCACATTTATGAGTTTAAATAAAAAACAAAATACATCTCCATTGGCTATAGTTGTTATGCTCAGTTTCATGCAATGTAAGTGTTTCAAATAAAAATAGATTGGTTGGAGTGAGTGTGTTTCAGTTCCAATATGATGCAGCCAGTTTCCAAAGCATATGCATTTCAGTTAATTTTCCCCAGACTTGCAGGAGGGGAAGCACATTGCTTTGTGGAGCTTTCAGGCTCCATTTTCTGTCTAAATGCTCTGGGTAGGTGTGAATGTTTATTAGTGTCATGAAATGCAGCTGGCAGGCAAAGTTAGCCTTCACAGAAGAAACCAGAGAGCAATTGCTGAAGATGGGCCAGACTAGGTGGAAAGTGTGAATCCTGCAGAGAGTGAACCCAAGCACCAGCCCATCAAATACATTTGCAGCACCTACTATATGCCTGCCACCTGGGCTAGGGCTGACGTAGGAATGAATCCTTCTACTTACTTAGACCTATCTTCCAGATGGCATGCAGCTCTCTGTCATGATTATCACTAAGTCCCTTAAACACATGGGCTTTGGTATCAGCCTGCCTGGATTCGAATCCCAGCTCTATTATTTAAGCAGTGCGCAAGCAGTTATGGAGCACCAACTGTATACCAGAACTTGTTCTAGGTGCCAAGTCTACAGCACTGAGCAAAGTCTCTGCCCCAATGAAGTTCACATTCTCCAACAGGAAAGGCTTGACTGTGAGTAAGCCAACACCTCTTGAGCCCCCGGTTCTTCATCAGTAAGATGGGGTAACAGTAAAACTGCCTCACAGGCTTGCTGCAAAAATTAGATGAGAAAATTCAGATAATGTCTTCAGCACATCAGATCTCAGCATCACTGTTTATTCCAGTCACTGCTGCAGCACCCACTTGAGTATGGCCTCCTACCAAGTTCATGCATATGCAGCCTGACAGCCCATACACCTTGGATCCATGTCCAGGGTTTCTCACCTGTCACCCTAAGGCTTTTCTGTTCATGCCAAGCAGGAAGCCTCTTGTCTTGGCACCCATATATGTGCAATCTGGAACTACAGTGGAGTAGGCATGGCTGGGAGAGCATTTAACTACAGGGTGTTCAAGTAGATGGATAGATGCTTGCCCCTCACCTGTCCTGGAAAGATGATCCTAGGCCTGTTTATTTGACTTCTCAGATACTCCCATGGGGTCCATAACCCAATCACCCATCATTGTGGCCAATGCAATAGTGTATCCTTGTTCTGATTCTCCCTCCTCCCTGGCTTTGCTCTTCCTAACCCTCAGTCCTGCCATCCAGGATCTCTCCACAGAAAAGGACGCACACATAAGCCATTTGCCTTAGGTTTGCTTTCTGGAGAATCCAGGTATATTAATTTGTTAAATGCTGCTAGAATGCAATACACCAGAAATGGGTTGGCTTTTATAAAGGGAATTTATTAAGTCACAAGTTTACAGTTCTAAGTCCATAAAAATGTCCAAACTAAGCCATCGAGATTAAGATACCTTGACTCAAGAAGAGCCGATGATGTTCAGGGTTAGCTAGAAAGGCACATGGTGACATCTGCTAGCTTTCTCTCCTGGCTTCTCATTTCAAATGGCTTCTCCAGAGGCATTTTCTTTCTGCATCTCCAGAAGTCTCTATATGTGTCAGCTCTGAAGCTCTAGTAAGCAACCCAACTTAAATGGGTGGAGACACATCTTCATAGAAACCCTCTGATCAAAAGGTTCCACCCACAATTGGGTGGGTCACGTCTCCATGGAAGCAATTTAATCAAAAAGATCCTACCCAGCAATATTGAATCAGGATTAAATAAGATGGCTTTTCTGGGGTACACAATAGTTTCAAACCAGCACACCAGGTTAAGACAACTTGTATGGTTGGCACACAGTTAACATCCAATAAATGTTCGTTAACTAACTGAATGAAGACCAAATCTGGGAAGACCCAATTCTGCCCTCAAGAAACTTGCAATCATCAAATTATGAAGACAAAACAAACCAGGAAAACACAATACAAGGAAATCAATTATAGGGGCATTTGGAGAACAAAGACAAGAACTCAAAATTCATAGCTCCCTAAACTGGTATGTATGGTAGAGTGGAGCAGCCATTTCTAACATTTTCAGTGGCTTTGAACCTGACTTCTGCCCATATAAGATTCAAGGTTCTTAAGTGCAAACAATAGAATCCACTGTGATTAATTTAAGAAGAAAGGGTTTATTAAATGGTTTTAGAGAGTTCATAGAATTTCCAAGAGGGCTAGTCTCTGAAGAACAATATCCAATCACATTATGAGGTTTTCTCTGGGGAAGACAGAACCAGGGGAAAAAATAACAGCCTCAAATCAAATCCTGCTGTCTGAGTAAACTAGTCCCTGGCTATAATCTCAGAAATCCAGGAAATGCACAAAGCCCCTTTGCCTCAGAGAGCTCTCTCTAATCCATAGGTCACTCTCTTTGTGTGCCAAACAAAATGAACTGAGCCATCCAAACCTCACCTGCCCTCTGGCCCTCTATTAAAACTCCAGACCCTTCAGTGAAATCTCTTTTCTAGGACTTTAAGATGTTATAAAAATTTCCCAAGCTACCCTATCTAGTAAATTAAGGATTCTAACCCCAGGTTTATGTCCTCAGTGCTCAAAGTGTGCTCTGTAGACCAGAAGCACAGGCATAACCAGGAGCTTGTCAGAAATGCAAAATCTGGGGCCCCACCCTAGATCTGCTGAGTCCGAATTTTAGCAAGATCCCCTGGTGATCTGAACACATTAAATTTTGAGACGTGCTGGTCTAGTGCTATTTCTTCTACTCCAGTGACTCCCAAATCATTAGAATCCCCTAGAGAACTTTTTAAAAATAAATATTTCCAGGCTCCATTCCCAGATAAGCTTATCTAATATGTCTAGGGTAGATCTGGGCATTTGTATTTTTATTTTTAGGTTCCTTGTTGGTTCTTGTGATCAGCCAGATTTGGGAACTGCTATCCTACAGTATATAGCTCTTGTGCTTCAACAAACATCCTCTCAATTGGCACTGTAGCAATATCAGGAATTCTAGAAGACGAGACTCCAGGGAAGATGGTAAATCACCTGGGAAACCATATATACAAACAGATTCCTGTGTTTCTTTCCCACAGTTGTGGATTCAGAAGGTCTGGACACAGCCATTTTAGGACTCTAAGCTCTAGGGATCTTTCTTTGAGGATACCATCCCACAGCATAGCAAACATATTAAAAGCCATCTGCATCCCCCATTAAATATAAATGATATTGGGGTGCACAGGTGGTTCATTGGTAGAATGCTTGCCTTCCATGTGGGAGATCTGGGCTCAATTCCTGGACCATGCACCCCCAAAACAAAATAAAATAAAAAATAAATGATATGGAATTATGTAAGAGTGCATTGACTTGTGGTTGATGAGTTGACACAGTTACATTTTCTAGACATTTAATCAAACAAATATTAATTTTGGTTTTTCAATTTTCGGTTTGCATGTTGTGAACAATATTTTTTTCCTCAGTACATCAAGCATTGTGCCTATAGCACTGAATGGATAAAATGGCTGAAAGTCTGGGGATTCTGAAATTTAGCAAATATTCCAGGGTAGACTGATGCTAGTGGTCTTTTTACCACCCTCGGAGAAACCTTGGCCTTTGGAGAGGGGAGAGATAGATGTCCAGGGCAAGCAGGCCGGAATGGAGAGCCACCGGGGCTGGGAGGAGAAGGGAGGGTTAGAGTTGGAATAATGTATGATTCCAGAGAGGACCTCTTGCAAGGGCACATTCCCCACAAGGGTCACAAATGCAGAGATCCAGCCACAGGAACTGTTGCAACGGCTTGTGCCATTCTGCACTGCTCAGACTGTGCCCCTGGGACCACAGCTGGCCCCCACACCAGGAAAAACAAGGTGCATTTGAAAGGACCAGAAGAACATCAATTATAAAGTGTATAAAATGTTTAGAAGTAGATAGCCGTAGGAAATAGGACTATTTCCTTTAAAAAAAAAAAAAAAAAGAAGGCCATAAGAGTGGCCCATGATAGTCTGCAAGCAAATGGTGACAGATCACGTGGGCAGGAGGTCTCCCTGCCTGAGCTTGAGCATCTGGGCTTGGCAGGGAGCCCGGGGTGGGGGTGGGGTGGGGCAGTATTGACACAGCCTCTTTGTGAGAGGTGCTGAGGATCTCTGAGGGACCTTGCAATCCAAGGAAGAAGGGCTTGCTTTGGTCCCAAAGCCCAGAATCAGAAAGGAGGGGTGAACATAAGCAGGCTCTCAGCCATACTCCCCCTGCTCAGCCTCCTGCAACCAGGTCCAATGTCTGGGGTTGGGAGGATGCTGCAAATAGAAAGCAAGGAGAGATCTCGCATGAGAAAATCTATGAGGTCAGGGCAGTTGCAAAACTGCTTTAGGACACCACCTCACATTACAGTGTGACTCAAAAATACATTAGATCATGGTGGTTAAAGGGGAGAATTTTAGGTTACACACACTTTACTAGAATAAAAATTTAAAAAACGACAACATAGGACTGTACAATGCAAACAATAAACCCTAATGTAAACCATGGACTATAGTTAATAGTGCAATTATAAAAATGTTCTTTCATCAGTTGCAACAAATATACCACACTAATACAAGGTGTTAATGATAAGGTGGTATATGGGCCCTCTGTATTTCATGCATGATATTTCTGTAAACCTACAGCTTCTCTAACGTATATATATATACATTTAAAGGGAATTCTCTGCCTCACCCTCATTCCCACCTATCTGCACTTCTCCCAGTTGCTGAGGCAGCCTCAGGAGGACAGAGATGCCTGGTGAGAAACAGCAGAAAGAGCAGTGGAGCCGGGGAGAGCAGAATCTGGCAGAAAGAACCCAGAAGTCTCAGGGGAATCCATGACAACTACAGCATCCTGAGGCTGCTGACCAGCACCGGGGTGGCCACTCAGGACTCCTGCCCCCCAGGACTCCCAGACTGTCCTAGATAAGCAAGTAAAGTCAAGAGCCAGGGAAACAGGCTGTTGCCATCCATGAGACCCATTACTCCCCTCAGACCCAGGCGGCCCAGGAAATAGGTTGCCATGGTGAATAGTGAGTGGTGGGACCAGATGGGCATCACCCAAGACCAAACAGGGAGTTTAAAGGCACTGACCTTGATAATTCCCTAAATGGCAGATTTCCTGGGTACCTCCCGAGTCTGCAAATGTGTCGCAAACATAACTGAGAGAGATAGGAAATAACCAACACTTACCCCAACTGGCAGCTACCGACCCGGCTGGGTGATTTACGTGCATTAACACAACTAATCCTTCCCAGGCTTCCAAAGACAGGAGCTGTGATCCTCACTTTCAGAGGAGGAAACAGGCACAGAGAGGTTTCCTATCTTGCTCAAGTTCACTGCCTAAACACAAAAGAGCTTGTGTTTGAACTCAAATCTGTTTTTCACCCCCATGCTACCTGTGTGGCTCTGTTGGCAGATCTAGTAAAAGGGAAGAAGGAAGGTCCTGCTGTGAATACCTGAGGCACTGAGGCTCTAAGGTCCCTAAAGCCCTCATTCTCCAGTGGGAGGAGAAACCCACCCTCATTACACACTGCCCATGTCGACTGGTATGGACAGTAAGAGTAATGTGCATTCTGTGCTCGAGCTTCTATCTACCCACAGCCTGCAGAGCTTGCAAGGAATCATCACCTGCCTCTCTCTGCTCAGATCGTGCCTCAGGGGTCATAGAAGTCCCACTGTCCAGTGGGCTGGTGGTGCCAGCGGCCCAAAGGGTAATAGGCAATGCCCCAAGGACACCAGACCCCTGTCCTCCACTCTGCACCATCCTGCCACCCCCAAGAACTATCGCTGACACCATGTTTGGCTTCTGCAATCATGCTGGCTAAAGGACTGCAGGGCCCTGCAGCCAGGGGAGCAGATGTTCCCCTCGCACATGGCTGGACTTGGATCTCGGCGGTGCTGGACAAGCGTCATTGACCAGGGTGGATGGACAGCTGCACAGAATGAGAAGGAGGCACCAACTCCCACCCCCACCTCATCCCCATTTGCAGAACAGTTGCTCCTTCCCTTCCAAAGCTAGGAAGGGCAAGGACACCGCAGACAGCTGTGCACACTCACCTGTCCTCCCTACTGTGCCCTGGGTTTCAGCCCAGGACACCCAGAAAGAACAGAAACTGCAGCAACTGACCCAACACCTTGTATGTCCCTTGATTTTCTCTCCCTTCCCCTCCCCCTCACCAGATATATTTCAGTGTCTATTCTCCCGTGACAGAATGACCCTTCTGCTACTGCAGTCATTACAGTTGTATGGATTTATAATTATTGTTCAAGAACGACACTGAGCACATTACAGAAAAGGGCATGGAAAAATGATGTCAGAATTGTGCAGTGGCTGTGCTTGAATGGAAAGACTAGACCCGACTTTTATTTCCTTTGTTTCTTTGTTCCTTCCTTCATTTTTCCTTTCTTCCCTTCCTTCTGTGCTTCTTTCCTTCCTTTCCAGATTTAACTTTCTGAATTAAACTTGTACTATGTATATGATTTTTTACTTTCTTAAAGATAATTGGCATGGCATGGCCCATGAAGTCATCATAATGACAAACCCCACATGCAACGATGGGTGTGCCCTCAGCCTCAGAGCAGAACTTAATCAGAAGGTACTAAGAGAGCATATGGGAGAGCGGGGACGCTGAGACCCATGGAAACAAGCTAGCAGAGGGAGGGTCAGAAATCTGTAAGTAGTAAATTAGACATTTTTATGTATCTCACCTAGTATGAATTTTTTCCTTTTATTTCCCCTGAATGCTTTGACAAATCTCAAATTTCTGCATCTTTCAGCTGCACTGGGGCCTGACCTTTAGAGGGGGAATCACATGTCCCTGCAAGCCACTGTTTCAATGACCATGGTCACCGGGTATGAGAAGCCCCTCCCCCAAAGATCCCTGAAACTCAGGAGATAAGAGAGCCTGAGAGTCATACCATCCTTCTTTACCTCTAAGGCTCTCTCGTCAATGCAGGAAAATGTTGGCTTTGTTTTCATTAAGATTATTAAACTAGGGTGGCTCCTATAAGGAGCATGATTCCTTCATACGGGTGAGCATTCACGTGTGCTCACACACACGTGTGCGCACACGTGAGCTCCATCCAATTCAGCTGACCACTATCTCTCTCAGGAATACTGCTCAGTCCCCACCAAGCAGACTGGCACACTGCAGCCATCTAGGGTACCCCCCTTCAGCTGTCTCTGTGAATGTTTCTCCCACTGCCACAGACCAGGGATCAGCAAGTGTATTAGTTAGGGTTCTCTAGAGAAACAGAATCAACAGGGAACACTCGCAAATACAAAATTTATAAAAGTGTCTCACGTGACCTCGGGAACGCAGAGTCCAAAATCCACAGAGCAGGCTGTGAAGCCGATGATTCCGATGGAGGGTCTGGACGAACTCCACAGGAGAGGCTCACCAGCTGAAACAGGAAGAACCTGTCTCTTCTGAATCCTCCTTATAAGGCTTTTGACGATTAGATTAAGCATCACTCATTGCAGAAGACACGCCCCTTTGGCTGATTACAAATGGAATCAGCTGTAGATGCAGCTGACATGATCATGATTTAATTCTATGAAATGTCCTCATTGCAACAGACAAGCCAGCACTTGCCCAACCACCACTTGGCCAAGTTGACAAATGAATCTGACCATGACAGCAAGCTACAGCCCGTGGACCAAATACAGCCTACTACCTGTTTTTGTAAATAAAGTTTTATTGGGACACAGCCACATCCATTCATTTATGAATTGTCTGTGGCTGCTTGTCCTAGTCCCTGGCTGCTATGTCAGATACTATACCATGAGTTGGCTGAATCAATGGGAATTTATTGTCTGGTAATTTCAGAGGCTAGAAAGCTTGCTTACTCCTGGGGGCAGTAGCATTCTAGCTGGCCGGTAATCCTCGGGTTCCTTGGCTTTCCTGTCATGTGACAATGTCCTCTCCTTTCTCTTCCAGCTTCTGTTGACCTCAAGCTTCTGACTCCTCCCTGTGGCTTTCTCTATTAGGCCTCAAGAAACAGGATTAAGACCCATCCTGATTGAGTTGGCCATACCTTAATAAAAAATAACTTCCTCAAAGGGTCCTATTTACAATGGGGGCACATACACAGGAATGTGGGTTGAGATTTAAATTAGGTAAGCGAATGTACATGTTTATCATAGTACCTGCCACATAGTAACCATTTGACAAATGTTAGCTACTGGTAGTAGGATCAGTAACAGTATGATTCTAGTCCACCACGCCTCACTCCAGAGGAAGAAGTCATCCACTTCCTATCTTGATGAGAACATGGGCATGAGAGGCAGGACACAGAAGGGCTTCTGCTCACAGCCCAGAACCTGAGAACCAAGGAGGAGTGGAAGCTTCCTTAGGCTGCTGGGTGCCTGCAGCATTGCATTAATTCTCCAGTGCGATTTTTTTTTTAACATGGGCAGGCACCGGGAATCGAACCCAGGTTTCCAGCA